>WPIO01000100.1:1420000-1435000 GCA_009760855.2 Cristatella mucedo
CGGGCTAGGCGACAGTGCTCTTCTTGGGGGGGGGGTGGTGGGGGTACCTCGGCTAACCCCTTATAATGCTTCAGTAATAGGTCGGGTCAGTGGTAGGTGCCTGACGCCCCGCAGCCACCGGCGAATCGTGACGCGAGAGCTTCGAGGCCGCCCGGCCGACCGGAGCAGGCAGCCTCGAACTGACAATAGCCGCGTCGTGACGCCGAAGTCTCTCGCTATGCCCGTACGCGAACCGAAGCAGCAGCGGCCAGCGCGGCGGCGGCGGCGGCGGCGGGCGTCCGGTCCGGCTCGCTCATCAATCACGGCTAATGGCCCGTCGACACCACTGCCGCTCAAAGTACCCGCGGGCGGAGATGACACCGCACTCGTCCGCCCGACACCCTCGGAGGCGTCCGCCGTCCGTCCGTCCGTCCAGCCAGCCAGTCGGCGGCGCCAGCCGGCAGACGCCGCAGCAGTGCGCGCGCGCACGTCGCTTTGGCTCCGACCGTTCGGGCGGGCGTTCGTGCGACCGCACGCATGGGCGTCAAGACAAGCAGCGATGACGACAGATATGACACTCCCTGCGCTGCCGATGCGATCAGATGCCACGCGTCGCACCACTTCTAGCCGACCTGCACTGGCTCCCAGTCAAGCAGCGCATCGACTTTGGCTCCAGCGTACCTATCAGATCTACGCCCCCAATAGGCTCAGCATCGTACCACCCGCCTTTCGGAATCTCGTCCTTGGGCTACACCTCGTACGAACCTCAAATCCTTTGGAGACCGCATCAGACAAATTTGTTATTATTATTATTATTACATTCAGTTAGGCCGGGCCAAAATTCGTCCAAGAGGGAGGGCGACGACGGCGATATCGTCCCCTACAACCCCCCTTCTAGACGACCGTGACCCCTCCTCCTCCTCCTCCTCCTGCTCCGCCAGGCACGAGGCTAGGCGACTTCCTGCTAGCCCGGCGCCTGCCCCACTAACGCGACGTTACTACGGTTTATTTACGGAGGTAGCCAGTGCGGGCGGGCGGGTCGTAGAAGAGCGTCGGGCTTGCTGGAAGGCGCGGCGTCGGTCCGGCCGCCGGGCGCGGTCCGCGCTGCTTTCTTTTAAATCCGGCCGCAGCGTGGCACCTGCATGGCCGGCGGTGCGGGCGCGCGCCCGCACCGCCGGCCGGCGCCGGCGACGCGCCGCACGCGTCCGCCCAGCGTCCGGCGCCTCGGCTCCTCGCTCCCTGCGAGCGGCTTAGGGCGACAAGAGAGCGAGCGAGCGAGCGAGCGAGCTCGCAAGCCGTGCCTCCGAAGTCGGACAGACGACGGCCGACGAGCGCGACGACGCTCATCCGCAGACGGGCAACGGGCGGGCAGTAATAACTTTTCGATAAAACAACGGCGCCCGCCCGTTGCCCTCTCTCAGAAAACGAGCTGTCGCCTATCGTGGTAGGTATCGGCTATCCATCAGCGGCTACCAAGCACCATTGCCGTCGCTCGCGCGAGTGCGGCGCGGCCTTGTGCCCAGTCGAGCGGCGCGAAACGTCGTGGTCTGGTGACCCAGTTACTAGCGCACGAGCGCGCGGGGCGGAGAGAGAGGCGGAGAGAGGTAAGGAGAGAGAGAGAGAGAGAGAGAGAGAGAGAGAGAGAGAGAGAGAGAGAGAGAGAGAGAGAGAGAGAGAGAGAGAGAGAGAGAGAGAGAGAGAGAGAGAGGCAGAGCCAGCCAGCGAAGACTGGCAGCAGAGTAGGCAGCCTGGAGGACGAGACTCAGGACACCCCGGAATGCTGGTCGACTTGGAAGCTGGCGCGACGCGACGGCTTCGTATGGCTCACTGTCAACGGTGTGCTGGGCGCGGCCGACGCCATTGTGCCCGTCGGCCGCAATTCACGAGATAAGAAATGCGCGCGGTTCGCCGACCGCGGCAGACAGCGGCGCGCCGCAGCCGCTTGCACGACGGCGGTCGGAAAAACGCCTCGACAGACGGTCACCGAGCCGTTTCTATGAGCCCACGTTCCCGCTCGCTCCACGCCCCCGAGCCCGCGTCGGTCCCAGCCCCTTTCGTTCCCGCCCCTTTGCGGTGCGCGCGTTCGAGCGCCTCCTGAGCCCAGCGACCGTCCTCGAAAAAGGTCCCTGCCGAGACCGAGGGCGCGTCCCCCTTCTTGTTGACGCGAAAGCGGCAGTAGACACGAGCCGCCAGCGCGGCACGGTCGTAGCAGAGCAAGTCCCGCGCAAGCAATCCCCGCATCAGCACGCAAGCTCGGGCTGGAACCTTCCGTCGAGCTCCGAGCCTATTGTGCGCGGGCGCGAGCGTGACTCAGCGCAGGGCCCGTCTTTTGTGAGGCGCCATTCAAAATCTCAACGGCCGCGAGCGCGGAGCCGCCGCCGCCGCCGCGGCTCCGCGCTCGCTACCGACCGCCTCTTGAACAAGCAAATGGGGGCGCGGCTAGTACTCGGCTCGTCCGTCCTACTCGGTCGCCGCCGCTACCTGGCGAGCGAGCGAGCCTCGCCACTGCAACGCGAACGGCACCGGCGACGCGAACGCCGAGCGCGCCGGCGACGCCCCACGCCGAGCGCGCCGCGGAGCCGCGCGGCTACTACTGCGGCGTCGTGCGAGCGAGCGGGCGAGTTCGCTCTCTGCGGTCCCGGCTGCGGACCGGCGGCCGCCGGAACAAACCTGGTGCAGCAGGCTCCGCGGCGGCCGCGCCTACGCCACCGATCGCTCGCGCGCGGCGCCGGGTCGCGAGGTGAGGCGACGGCGCTCGCTCGCGAGCGGCGCTGTCCTGCGACGACCGACCGACCGACCGACGGCACGTTGGACGGGCGGTCGCGCGTGGCGCCCCAGCCCGCGCGGGGAAGACGGCGTCGGCCGACGGCGGCGCGCTAGCCCCGGGGCGACCGTGCCGATCCGCTCGCCCGGCGCCCCGCTGGCGGACCGACGCCCGCTCGTAGCTAAGCGCCGAGCTCGGCGGTCTCGGCTGCGCTGTCTCAGTCGCGCGCAGCGCGCCGGTCGACGCCGCAACCTCGATGGGTGCGCGGCGCGCGGCCGGCACGCCGATCGACCTGCCGGCAAACGTGCCAGCGACAGCCGACGTCCGCCTAGCGCCGTTTGCAACACGCGCCGTACTCACCGAATAGCGCCAATACAGCTCGCGTACCCTCCATTTCGGCTACGGGCGACACGGATAGCGAGCGAGGCCGCAGTCGTAAAATCGGAGCGCGCTAAGCCGACAGGCTGGCGCAGCCGAACGACGAGAGGTAGGCCGGTCACTGGCCGGGCTGGCGGGAGGAGGGAGGAAGGGGAGGGAGGACCGAAGACCACGTGACCGCCGCTACCTGCGCAGGCGCCCGCGCTATCGCGCTTGCCGTTGCCTTGGGCGCGGGGTCGGCGGTGGGCTGGGCCGGCGATGGCAGCCAGCTGAGAGCGGGGCGGGGCGGGGCGGAGCGACGGTTTTAAGCGATGGAACGGAGAGCCGAGGTTTCGACTTGCTGGCGCTTGCTCCCCAGACGCTCCTCCTCCTCCTCCTCCTCCTCCTCCCCCTCCTCCTCCTCCTCCTCCTCCTCCTCCTCCTCCTCCTCCTATCCCTCCTCATCCTCCGCCTAACCGCGCAGCCGTCGACGGCGCGCGTCCGCGGGGAAACTACGCGGGCGCTAGTCCCCGCAGCGGCTCGTGGTCGCCCGCGGGGCATTTCCCCGCGTACGGTTGGCGCTATTCGAGTGGCCGCCGCGGCCACGGCGGCGACCTGGCGGATTGCGCCGGGTTCGCTGGCTTATCTGGAATCAATAAAGTTATCGGACAACTTTAGATAGCCGACAGAGCGTGCACGCGGTGCAGCGCGCCCGACTCGGCGCCGCCGCGGGCGCGGGGAATGGGGCTCCGGCGGCACGGCCGCAAATAATGCGACACGATGTATCGAGCTAGCTATCTCTGCACACGGCCCGACCGCTCAGGCAGGCAGCCTAGCGCCGCCGCCGCCCGCGCCCAAACGCCGAAGCGAGATCTGCGGCGCGATCTCGGCCCGCGTCGCAGTCGGAGTGGGCAAGGTTTTATGGTTTATTGCTGATTTACGGTTTTATCGACTCACAGTTTATAAGCGGTTGTGGTTTAATCGGTTGACGTTATGGTGGGAGTGAGTCACGGCCTGCAGAGAAGGGGGCAGCGAGAATGCGGCGGGCGCAGAAGAGGACGGTCACGTGAGCCAGCGCGCTTCGCGCCCAAATGCGCAGCTGTCCTCGGACGCGAAGGCGTTTCTGCACCGTCGCTCGCTTGCTTGCCGTCGGGGCGTCAAGCTACCACGGGCACGCGCGGCCCCGCGCTCGCCCGCCTCCGTCCAGCGCTTCGGCGCAACTGCCGCCGCACGCGAACCGCCGTCGGCCCTTTGCCACCACCTTTTTCAGGCCCTCCAGGACAGAGCGGACCGGTCCCCTGGGTCGGCTCGATCGCGGCCGGCGAGGCGACGGCGGACGGGCGACGCCTGAAGTCGGGGCAGCGGGCTCGCCGCCGCCAAGCCGGACTGGCGCGCGGCAGTGCTCCGCCGTAGCCGACGCGCGACGAGCACTGAGTCGCGTGAACTTTGCGTCGAGCCTAGCGACTTGCTGGTGCAGCACCAACTGCGCGCGTCTATGCCGACGACACAATAGCCGAACGCGTCAGCGACGAAGAGCGCCCCTCGAGCTCAACGGGAGCGACGCCAGTTCGCGGCGACGAAGGGGAAACCTGAACGGAGCACGTGCATCTTTAGCTGAGACCGTCGCTGCAGTCGATTCGTGTTGATTGCATGAGAACGCGCGCGCGCGCGTGCGAGCGCGAAGTGGCGCGATATATTTTTGTGGCTACGCTTGAGCGATAGCGTAGTTTATAAGCAATCCAAATTGGAGCTTCGGGTAGCCGATTTCCCGCGGATTTTTGCGGATTCCTGTAGCCAGCGCCTTTGCTGCCCATTTGCAGGAGAGCGCGCGAGTGCAGCGGCAATAATTTTGGCGGGCTGATTACAACGACAGCTACCGCAATTTTCACTCGAAACTCAAGCATTTCGCCGCCAATTTCCGGTCGATTTTCGGCTGAACTAGTGGATCGCGATGGATTTCGGCAATTCATTGACCTCCTCGCGAAGCACTCAGCGGCGGTTTTATGCGAGAGAGCGATCCGTCTGCCTGGTCTCGAGGTGCACTCGCTACGCACAACTCGAACGTCACGTGACAACTCGCACCCGCTTCTTGCCGCAACTCGCTGCTTCGAGAGAGTGCACGGAGAGCTAAAGTTCAAAGCCGCCGTCGCCGTCGCGAAAGACGGAGAGCGCCGCAGCGGCGAAGCTTTTCGAAGAGCGCGGCAGCGAGCCACCTGTCTCGAGACGACTGCTTCCTTTCGCTCTCCACGCTTTGGTGGATGAGCCGCTAGAGGTTCGATCTCATTCGTTCGGCGCGCCGGGCCGCTAGAGGTTCGCCGTGCAAGCTGCTAAAATGGATGACGCACAGGCGACTCACGAGCGAGAGCCCGCTGGCGCCGGCGCCTGCCCGTCGGGCTAGCAGGCGCCGTCGGGCATTCCCAGCGAATGCCGCTTCGCCTTACTCACACCGCGGCGGCCGACTCTAGCGCCAGATCCGAGCGTTAAGTGACCGCGTCACCCGCCATCTTTCCCGCCTTCGTCGCTTCAATTTCCGTGCGAGATGCGTTGAAAAATACCCGACCCGGCCCGCGCGAGCGTCAGGGCTACGGCCGATGTTATGGCCTCGGCTGCTCGCTCGAAGATCGCCGGCCAACAAAGGACGCGCACGGCAGCCTGGAGACCGGACGCTGCCAACTTTGCGACCGCGCAGCGGTCGCGGCACCGGCTGTGCAAGCGGTCGTCTGTGAGCTGCGCTGCGTCGTAGACCTCCTGCGAACTGCGAGCCTTGAGTTTATTTCGGTGCAGTTGCGCCGCATTGGCCGGTTCATTCGCGAGCGACAGACGCGTCTGTCGCTCGCGGATCCGTCCGGATGCGTCCGGATGCGCCGCAGACGGCTGCTTCTGGCCGAAGTCGCAGCCCTCGTGGCAACCGTTGCCATTGCAGCAACCATTGCCGTGCGTGCGAATACGTTAGCGGTTGTGGGATACTTAGAGAGACCTGCGTACGCGGGAACAAATGTGGCAGCTGTCTGGCCGATTTTAGGACGAACGTATTTCGACTAGGACCGGCAGCTCCGCGGGCTTGATCCTCGGGTTTCGCCTCTCCCCTCCCCCCTCTCTTCCTTACAAGACGACCCGTTCGCTGCTCCATAAAGCGGGCATCGAGCGAGCGCTGCGGCTTGAGTGCCGGACGTCGGCGAGGTCGCCTTCGAAGAGTTTCTCGCTCATCGACTCGCCGGCGAAAGAGCCGTCGCAACGTGGACTGGCCACTCGTACGGCAGGTCGGTGACACCAGAGCCATAAAGAGACACGGAGCGTGCGTCGAGGCACGTGCCGTAGCATACGTAGATGCCATAGTCCCTAGTTCTAGAAGATGAAAGTGCGAGTGACTACCCAGCGCTTGAAAATTGTCCTCTTTGCCGGCGAAACTGACGTTTTGACTTGTCCAGTTTCTACTCGCTATACTGAGTTGAGGAGGCTGTTAAGCTAGATACAGTAAGCGTACATAGATCCGGTATCCCCCCCAACCCACGCCTCCACTTCATACGAAATTCCGTCAGACGGTTCCTTGATGCGATTGGCCGAAGCTCTTATGTCTAGCTCTAGTGGACGTGGTGGGGGACGCACACTTTTTTTACGATCTAGGGTTCAAGGGTTCGAGCTCTGCAGCAGGCAATCCTTTTACTGCAAGATTTTGCTCAGCTGAGCAGTAGTTTGCCGCTGAGGCTCTTGTGCCGCTCGACAAACGAGGCCGTTGACTCAGTCGAATTGACGTCAATCTCACTCACTTTCCGCATCCTCATCTTCTGTATACGCTGCTGCAGCAATGCAGCACTTTTCTCTATCTGCTGAATTGGCGATCTCTACACGAGGTGCGTAGCGCACACAAAGGACTATGAACGGACCTACGCGGGCCTAAGCTTGCACCGTATACAATAAGTAGCGAAAATGTCAGCCGACTCGTAGAGAAATGCAATGTGCAGAGCAGAACCGTCGGCGTCACTCGTAGAGTACTCAGCTCCTGAGTGGGATTTGAGTTCGCTAGAAAGAAAGCGACATATCAGTCGACAGCAGCAGTCAAGTTGGAGTTGGCCCGATAAGTCTTCGATACCGGAGGAGGCAAGTGTCGTACCGACCAGGCCCACTTACCCTTGGCACAGCAGTAAGCTAGCACGTCTGAACCGATTGAGATGCTGGTGCGGCCCGTTTGCTGCAGGCATTGGAAGCAGCGTACCCGCAGGATGGACGAGCCCGTACGTCAGTTAGATGTAATGTAATGTATCTCCGTCTGTAACTCCACAAAGTCATAAAGACCACGTGGGTGTTACGCAGGAGAGTTTTGTGTAGCGCACTCACAGCTTAAGCGGCTTTCGGTACGCATTCGGTAGCCAACAGACTTCGTCTCACACAACAAAGAGAAAGTGGGAAGCATGGCAGAGTCAGGAGAGCAGTTGAGGTAGTGAGTAGCATGGAAGTAGCACCTCAGGACCGCTGAAAAAGATGTGCCATCGTCGGCAGTAGGAGAGTAGTTGTCGTTTCGTAAGAATTGTGGAAGCGAGTTCCACAGTCTAGGACCGGCAGAGCTAAAACTTCTGTCGCCAACTGTCTTTAAGCGGAGGAATGGTACAGCTAATTAATGTCCACACAGGGCCTGAGGACGCGAACAGGCTGAAACTGATGCAGCAGCTCAGCTAGGTACGAAGGAGCCAAGCCGTGGCGGAGCCGAGCCAGCTGTCATAGCCATATGACAACTAGACTCGCGTTATTAGTCGCAGTAATGTTCGCACTCACGCTATCGCTTGCTCGATCCATGCATTATTACACCGACGGTAGTGTTTCTCGCCTAGCTGCTTCGTGTCGTTTTTTTGCAGGTGGATCCGTTATGCAGACTAAAGACCTTGACCTGGCACGATTCTTTTGATTTGACCGCCTAAATGTGACAGAACAATAAAGCACTTCAGCTGGCCAGTCTTGCTTTTGAAAAGGACTCCTTCTGAAACTCTATAGCGCATATGTTGTTTACCAACTGTCCTTGACAAATTCACGGAATTTACGGTCCATAATCAGAGCAGAGCTTGTGCACCTGCACCGCTATTTCTATTTGCAACAGCCCGGCCTAGCAGTCGACCGGCTATTCGCATGCCATCGACAGATGAATCTTTGTAAGTCATACTGCCAACTCTATCTGGATCGTGATTACATGAGGAGGTCTTTCTGGTTCAGAGTGATAAAATCCGAGAAGTCTGTCTAGTTCAGAGTGATGAAGTCTGAGAAGTCTGTCTATTTCAGAGTGATGAAGTCAGTCTAGTTCAGACTACAAACGAAGATTCCTGGGTGCCACTTTCCCAAGAACTAGCCGAAGTATCAAAGACATTCCGGCTAACCTTTCGCCCCAGACGGCCGAGGAATTTGGCCGAGGAATTTCTGGCTGCTTCGGTGCCCACTGTGTGCAAAGCTGCTCGTATAACAGCTTTCTAAGAAGCCCCGAGACCCTGATCGAGCCCTCACTGGATGACAAGTTTTCTGCATGAGTCTCATTCTTCTCATCTGAGCTCGTCCTGAATTTTTCCAAAAGCCTTCTGCTGCCATTTCGAGCCTGATTCTTTTCACAAAGTAAGAAACTGAATGAAGCACTCCTTTTGCGAAGCCAAACGTCGGTGTCTTGCAACTCTGTTCTGCACAGATGTCGCCAGCTCCGCAAAGTGTCGAGTTCGAGCACATCAAACCTCCCAGATTCAAGACGCGTGTCGATGAACTGCGTTGAAATGATAGCGCGAAAAGGCCACCGGACACTAGATTCATCCACAAGCCGCCGCCCGCCGCCCGCCGCCCCCCCTCGCAAGCATTACGATTGCAGCAGCACTCGGGATGCAACGGCGCTAGAAATCGCAATGGGTCAGACCAGCTCTCACCAAGGCTCTGACTGAGCCGGAGACTGGGCGGAAGCCGGCGAGGAGAAAGCTTGCCGCTTGCTACTTCGTTCGGCAATCACCTTCACCTTCACTAGGGCATGCGAGGCAGCTGGGGCGGCGGGTCCCTTGCAGACCATCCACTACCCGGAGTGTGTATTTTCCCCTTCCGTGTGAGGCACGTATGAGGTCAAGCACCGCAGAGTGAGTATGCGACACGCCCGAACCGGATGCCTGTTGCTGCTGTCCTGAAGCAAAGCAAAGAGGACACTTGAAATACGGGATGCATCAGGGCTCTGCCTTAGGCCACTACCTTTTCACAATCTATGCTATTCTTCTGGAAAGTCGCCGAATATAGTAGTGGCTTTCTTTTTAAGGCCGACCACCTATCCTTGAGCCCTAAGCCTTGATCATAGTTGTTGAAACTCTTCTGTCACTACATCGACGAGGCTGCTAAATTAGTTGATCTCTAAATACTTTATAAGGCATTACCGGCTAGCTTTGGCATTGGCTACGAGAGCTGACCCCTTCCCCCAGCCCAGGTACAACCCGGCCGTATGGCTTGGTAGTTAGTGAAGCCAGCTGGCGGCGAATCCGTGGCACTCTGGCCACGGCCGGCCGAGTAAATGAAGAATAAATATAATAATATAATAATAGCCGGCCCGTAAATGAAGAATAAAGGATCTCAGTCGACCGTTAGAAGAGCGAGCGATATGCGAACCACGCAGGCAGCGCTGCTCACTTATAATACCTGAGCAAACTGCAGCTCGTATTTTGACAGTTGCTCGCTAAACTTGAGTGGCCACAGTGCGACAATGGGAGACAATGCCGTTTCTGCTCGATGCATGCAGACAGCTGCAGGAAGGCAGACAGACAGACAGACGGGCTGCTGCTGCAGACCGCCAGCGTGACGGTTTCTGCATAGCGAGACGGTGCGAGGCCAGATTACCGAGTGTCTCGATTGCCCTGAGTGCAGCGGCAGCGGTTCGACGGCAGCTCGGCTCCAGCGACCATTCCGTGCCAGCTCCAGCGTCAGAAATAGCTATGACCTTGTCGTGTCTCATTCAAGGCCGTGAGAACTTGGACTGAATTGTTCACGCTTTACTGCTCGCCAATATCTAAGACTATGGTGAAGTCTGCCCAATTATGGAATGGAAGAAACTGAGGGGTGGATTTAGAAAATGCAATTCCTGGGCTCACTAAGAAAACGTAATCTCTATCCAGGCCCCTCACATACGCTGCAAGGCTCGAGCCCAAGACCCCGGACCTCAAAAGCGAGGACCTTACCACTGGGTCAAATGAGTGTGCCTATAAATATAATGCATATTTAGTATGAATGTGGTACGTTGGTTTGGCCCTCGCCCCTGCGCGCTCTCTTGACGTCGTTGGGTTCAACTCCAGTGTCCCAACGACGAGGCAACACATAATTCATTCTTTGAAGTGCTAATATATCCTTACGTGTGACGTTTAGAGATTTTATTAATCCTGCTGGCGACTCAGCTGCACGTGCACGTCTTTAAATTTGAATTGCATTCTCGGGAGCATTCTGAGCATCCTGACCATCCGGTTCGAGAAAACGAGAGGCACTTCCGGGTGCCTCTGACATGTGGTAAATGAATGGACCATTTGACGAGCATGATTAGTGTCCCGACGACGAGGCAACACATAATTCGTTCTTCGTAGTGCTAATATATCCTTACGTGTGACGCTTAGAGTTTCTATTAACCCTGCTGGCGGCTCAGCTGCACGTGCACGTCTTTAAATTCGGTTAAACGCTCTGGAGCATTCTAAACATCCTGAGCATCCGGTGCAAAACGAGAGGCACTTCCGGGTGCCTCCGACATGTGGTAAATGAATGGACCATTTGACGAGCATGATTAGCACCATGCTTGTCAAGCATGGTGCTAGTTAATCACGAGTTAGCCTTCGCATTTCGCCGAGCGAATCGGGGAGCTTGCCGCTTTCCATCCATCAACAACGTAAGTAACTGCCACTTGTTGCCCTGACCTACCGCCCGCCCGTGCTTGCCTGGCGGCTGGATGGACGTGAAGAAAGTGTGCTGGGATCGGTGACTTCTTCCCTTGGATATAGTTCCCCCCCCCCCCCCCCCCCCCCCCCCCCCCCCCAGTATTAGGCGCCCACCCTGATCCAGTGCTGCATATTCAGTGCACGTGTGCCTCCTGCCCACCTTCGGTGCACTACAGGCCGTGATGCCAGACGAGCTGCTAAGAGTGGCGTCCTGCTCCTCGCAGACGATGGCGAGCGCTAGCAGAATGCCAGATCAATAAATGCTGCCGCCTGGCCCCTCCCACGTGCCTGCTGCCAGGTCAACAACTCGAGCCTGGTGGCGCAGCAGCAGGGCTCGGCAGCTGATTTGGCAGCACGTGAAGACCTTTGTCTCCACAAGTGCTTGCAGAGAGGACAGAAACACAAGAGGATACAGTTGAAGTGAGAAGACGAAAACTGGCGAGTTTAGAAGAGGGACGATGGGGTATAGGAGAAGGGACTGGACCGGATAGGAATGGAGGAGATGAGAGGGGAGTGGAGAGAAGGAGGGAAGGGGTGGTGAGATGACAGGAAAAAGACGGATGAGGGCAGGTGAGGACACAGAATACTACATTTAAGGAAAGGAGAGGACAGTGCAGCAGTATGGAGGACTATGAATATGGCTGCAAGGCTAGTCTTCAAGTCCCAGCGGTTTAAGCACGTGTCTCCTTTGCTAAAAGAGCTAGGATGGTTGAGCAACGGATACAGAGCAAAGTTCTTATGCTGACCGACAAGGCCCGCCACGGCTTGGCTCCTTCGTACCTAGCTGAACTGCTGCATCAGTTTCAGCCTGTTCGCTGCCTCAGGCCTTGTGTGGACAATAAATTAGCTGTCCCATTCCTTCGCTTAAAAACCGTTGGCGACAGAAGCTTTAGCTCTGCAGGTCCTAGACTGGAGCTCGCTTCCACAATTCTTACGCAACGACAACTACTCTCCTACTGCCGACTATGGTTAATCCTTTTCAGCGGTCCTGAGCTGCTACTTCCATGCTACTCACTATCTCAACTGCTCTCCTGACTCTGCTATGCTTCCCACTTTCTCTTTGTTTCGTGAGACGAAGTCTGTTGGCTACCGAATGCGTACCGAAAGCCGCTTATTCTGTGAGTGCGCTATACAAAACTCTCCTGCGTAACACCCACATGGTCTTTATGACTCTGTGGAGTTACAGACGGAGATACGTTACATAGGAGACCGGAGGGAGGGCGTGACCGGAAGTGCCCACCGATGGAATATAGAGAGAGATAGAGAGTCTCGATCTCCAGACCCTCTGGCACCCATACTCACTCGCGCATTACACACCGGCGCACGCCATGCACGCATGCACTCCCCGTGCGTGCGTGTATGTGTTTGTGAGTGTTGGGTGCCCACACGCTAGCATTTGCACAGCCGAGTAAATGTTGCTGCCCTGCGTCAATGAGTCGTGATGCTGCTGCACCGCCAGCTACCTACGTCGTTCCGGGAAGACGCTATCCTGCTCTCTGACCCTTCGTTGCTCCGGGGGGACGCTTCGCTGCTCTCTGACTCTTTTTGAATTTGATTTTTCAGACACTTTCTGTCACGGCTTATCGCAAAATCGCTGCATTAGCTTTGAAGGCCTCCGGGTCGCCTTGCTTTCCACAACGCGGTGATGAATGGTGGGCCTGGCAAAGCGAGCAACGGCTAATTCGGCAAATGCTGCAGGCAGTGGACAATGAAGCTGCCCGATAAGGAGCCTCGTCTGGAATGCGGCGTCGGGGCGCAGTACTGCGAGCAAGCGCGAGGGCGGCCGGTGCCGGTCGATCAGTAGCACTCGGCTAGCACTGTGCTGAGAGGCGATTATGAAAGCCTAGCAGCCAGCCGTCCACTCCCCCGCTCCAGAGTCTCCAGATCAGACATTGATTGTTGGCAGCCTACGTGCGTGCGGTTTGGGGGCTAGGGAGCTGGAGCTGAAAGATTGCTCTGAACGAGTCGCTCTGTCAGAAGTGACTTGCACAAAAGCTGATTGAATGCGTCTGGTCGTCCTTTCTTGACTGCATTGTACGGTCAGAGCAAGAACAGGCAGCTTGTTTGCATGCCTGAGAATACCTTTGGCCGTCCGCTGGTAGCTGACGTCCATCGTGCCCCCATCGTGCTTTGGCCATCTTATCCAAGTCAAGCCACCACAGCCACCTTGCCCGAGTCTCACCTTAGCCATCCGACCCCTACCCAACGTGGAGGTGATGGAGTTTGGCGCCAACTTGCTGCTATGGCTTCTACGCTGCCACGGCCTTCGATTCTTCTGCCTGCGATGAATGAGCGACCGATACCTGTTTAACGACCGAGCGAGCTTTCGCAGATCCGAATTGAAGTGGTCACATAAGATAAGCACTGCAACTTGATCCGCTGCCGCCGGCCGCCGCGTGAGGCACCTGGGCACTGTGGCCGAATCTCATTTCCTGCCGCGAGTCAGAGCATTTCCAGGTGATCTGCAATTTTGAGTTTAATAGTAAAAGACAAGATATGTCTTAAGCTTGCGACTACGAGAAAAGTCCTTGGGTAGGTGCTTCGGAATCCAACAGGTGTGCAGGTGGCAGGTGGGCAGGTGGGCAGGTGGGCAGGTGGCAGGTGGGCAGGTGGCAGGTGGCAGATGGGCATGGACCAGATTCGGTCGTTCTCTGCATGCACCAGTGAACCGTACAACTTGCATACGCACGAGTGAACGAATATGCATGAACCGCTAAGGTAGTTGGAATGCCACTAAGGTAGTTGGAATGCGATCCGGTCGTCGTTAGCAACTCATACAAGGTTGCTTGGTTGTGGCAGCCATGATGGCTGGAATAAGCCTGCCTAATGACCGAGTAAGGGCCAACGCCTCTCCCATGCATCGTCTGATAATCTGCGCCCTCTGTCAACTACAGCCGGCCGGTAGGCAGCGGCTCGTTCGCATTTGCGATGGGTAGTTAGTCCATCAGCGATGGATGCTTCGTGCATGCAGCCTACCCAATCGCATGGACAAACACGTTCAGGGATACTTCTGTGTGCTCTGGGTGCCGTGCCGTCTGCTCGCTGCCTGCTGCCTCGTCGGAGATTTGAGCTCCTGCTGCAGCCACACACCCCCTGCTGCTGCCACGCTCGGCGAATCAGCACGGCACCTGCGACAGGAGACTGGTGGTCCATAGAGCAGAAGCAGACAGATATTTAGTCGTTTGCAAAGGTGGTGCTCATCTGCACCAGCTCACTACAACCTTCACGTGTTTATGAGTGCTGACACTGTGCTGTGAGTTCTGCCACTAACCACATTTGCATGCTGACCCTGTGCATGTCACCCCTAACCTATTCTTGTTGTTTATCGCGCATGCTGCCAATAATCAATCGATTGTGTTTCTTTTGCAGCAAATGTATAGGCGCCTAGAAAGAGATTGAGTTCTCTGAGGGCGCTTTATCAGGGTGTCATTGTTTTTTTTTATTATAGCCAAAGACTGAGGCCATCTGCTGCACTGACACAAAACCGACCAGCTGCTCCTTTCATTTTGCAATGCCGGGTAGCCTGCCAACAAGGGCAGCACCATGCCGAATTAATAGGCTGCATTTGCAGAGGCAGTGGCAGCTTGCCGAGGGGTGTGGGAGCACGCGAGACACGTGAGCCACTGCTTCTGAGTAAGACGTGCTGGGGCCGTGCCAGGCAGGCTGCTGATCTGGTATGCATTCGTCAGGTGCATTTTAGAGTTGGTGCTCTCTTAGGTATGCGATTTTCACTGACTTGGGTAGGTTGACAGTGTGCCTGACACGTGTGTCGTCATGCCTGTGAAGCAGGTAAATCCAGACCATTGCAATGGCCCCGAAAGACACCAGGCGTGCACACACATAGGTGCAATACTCGAAAATCCACAACGTAAGCAAGCACACACGCACACACATGCACACATGTGCATGCTAATACGAGCATGCACACAAGCATGAGCACACACGGCAGCAGGCAACACTAGCACTAGGGCAAACCAATGCACT
>WPIO01000100.1:1440000-1512500 GCA_009760855.2 Cristatella mucedo
ATGAAGGGACCTAAAAGTGAGCGACAAAACCTTGAAGTCAATCCGTTGCTTGACTGGTAGCCAGTGCAGGTCGGCGAGAAGTGGAGTAATGTGGCAACTGCGACGCTCACGACAGACAAGCCTAGCTGCAGAGTTTTGCACCAGCTGCAATCGCCTGATTGCACATGCCGGTAGGCCAGTAAGCAGTGAGTTGCAGAAGTCGAGACGGGATGTCACGAATGCATGGACCAACTTAGACGTGGTATCCTTATCTAAACAAGCCCGAATTTTAGCAATATTATGAAGCTGAAAATAGGCAGATTTGACCGCGGAGCTGATATGGTCGTCTAATGAGAGGTCGCTTTGGAATATGACACCTAGATTTCGAGCTGATTCGACAGGAGATATGCTGGCAGAGCCAATTTTGAGCGTCAGCCTTTCCAATTCACGGCGGGCCGCTGCATGCATTGGCGCAGCGACCGCCATGCAGAGCATTACCCAACCCTGTTCCACGTGGCGGCCGCGCGAATGCGGTAAAGGTCGGAGCGAGCCCATTGCAGCGCTCCCGTCGCGCAAGTCGGCACGGCACGAAGCCAGCACCTCGCCGCGAGACACAACTCACGCGTCCACGTCCGCGGCGCTCGAGACGGAGCGATCGAGACGGAGCGCTCGCTCTCTCGTTCGGCGCAGCTGGTGCGGAGCCACTCGCGAGAGACTCGCCGTTCGCGAGCGTCGCCGTCTGTAGCTCCGAAAAGGCGCAAAAACTGAGTGGGCGCTACGCAAGGTGCTGTAGCCAACGGACTTCGTGTCACGCAGCAAAGAGAAAGTGAGCAGCGTAGCCGAGTCGAGTGGGCAGTCGAGGAAGTGAGCAGTAGGGAAGCGGCAGCTCAGGACGGCCGGAAAGGATGTGCCACAGTCGGCGGCACGAGAGTACGTATCGTTGAGTGAGAAATGCGGAAGTGAGTACCACATTTTACGAGTTGGAGGTCAAAGCGAAAGCGTCTGTCGCCAAGGGTGTTCAAGCATCGGAATGGAACAGCTAGACCTGAGAACGATAGGAGGTTGAAACCGGTGCAGCAGTTCAGCTAGGTATGAAAGAGCCAAGCCGTGGCGGCCCCCGCGGTTCAGCGTAAGAACTTAACTCTGTACCCATCGATCAACCGGAAGCCGCCGAAGCTGTTTCAGCACCGGAGACACGCGGTCAGTCCTCTGAGATTTGTTAACTAGCCTTGCAGCCGTACGGCCACGGTCAATCCTCTGAGATTTGGAAACTAGCCTTGCAGCCGTATTCATCGCTAGCTGCACTGGCCTAATGACGTAGCCAGTTGCGCTCAGCCTAGCTAATTGCGCAGAGCAAAGCTAAGAGTCAAACGCGCTATCTACGCTGACAGCAGCAAGCGTGAGTCGACAGGTGTCCGCTGGTGCACACGATTTACGCCGCTGCACGATTGACGCGCCCCATTTAAAGCCGGCTATACCGTGCAGGCGTTTGGGTTATTTCGGATGGGACAAAAAATGGCAAGCGACTTAATTAAACTGTGACTCCGATGAGAAAGGAAATGCTAAGAAAAGCGAGTAAAATGGCGACCATTTACGGCCCCAGCAATCACCTAAGAGTAGTGTAGGGTCTTAGTGATGGTGGCGACTCGCTCTTGCTCAAGAGGTGAGGGAAAAAGAGGGCGAGGCATCGAACTGCGACCGCGTCAGCTCAGCTGTTGTCAAGTCTGCCGACTTTTAGCTACGTAACGTGGCGAAAATACGGGCCAGCTTGTACAGGGATATCACATCCAAGTTCGCCCATGCATTTGTGACATACCGCCTCGAATTCTGCCACTCACCGCTGGCAGGTCTTACTATCTGTGCAATAAGGAGGTTGAAGATAATTGAAGGTAACCGTAAAAAAGATAACCGTAGCTAATCGTAATAAATAATCGTAACCGTTGGCCGCTGTCGCGATTTGCGCCACTGGCAGCGAGCGAGCGAGCGCGCGGGTGGGGGGGGGGCTCCTCCTCCTCTCGCTCACTCCTCGCGGAGCGGCCGCGGCGCGGAGGCGAAGGTGACGATGACGTCGCTGCGCGCAATCGGTCGCCCGGCGACGTGGCCGCGGCTCGAGGTTCGGAGGAGTGAGAGCAGGCGCGAGCGACGACGCAGGAGAATCGCGTCCGCCCCTCTTTTTTGAATCGGCTGTTCTCTGCGTGCACATTTTTCTCGGAATTTTTGTTGATAAAAGCGGCCTTGGCTTCCCGATAAGGAGAGCGGACGGAGCTCAGCGGAGAGAGTGCACCGGTGGCACTCAGTGTCCTCTGGCGAGCGAGCGCCCTCTGGTGAGCGAGCGAGCGAGCGAGCGCTCGAGCGGCCCAGGGCCCAGCACTCGCGAAGCTCTGTAGCGGGCGGAGGAGGCGGAAGGTGGCCGCGCCTTCAGCTTTTGTAATAATTAGCCTCGTCCAGTCTGCGACTTTTTCTGTCCAAAAAAATAGAACACTAGCTGATTTAACAGCCTCTTTTGTATAGCGACAGAAGAGCCTTTATGGCTATCACTACCACTTGCTGCGGCGATAAAGGATCGCCCACCGCAGGGTTTGAACCCACGACCCCGGGACCGAATTCGTGAAAAGCAACGGCTTTACCTAGGGGGGGGGGACATCGCGTCTCACCAAAAGTTGGATGACCTCGCCGTCAAGATTAGTTCAGCTACAATCGCTAGCTACCGCAGCGACGTCCGTCGTAATGTAGGTCAACTATTCTAAAACGACAAGCCATTTGATGACCTCATTTTCTTCACTGTAAAGTTGGCATACTTTTGGCAAAAGAGCGTCGCCAAAGCCAGGGCCTGCTTGGATTGGAGTAGGAAAGCCAAACTAATTGCCACGTTTGTGACGTCGCCTCTAGCTCATAATATCTCGCAATGTCTCGCACTAAATTGAGATCTTCGAGCGATCGAGCCTTCGGATCACACGCACCAAAAGTGCGGCTTCCGCTTCCGGCTACAGTCACTATCTTCGATGACCTAGCATCATTTAAATGTCCGCAAGAAGCGCACCTGTTCTGTCCAGCTTTAGTTTGACCCGTGAACTTAATTGTTTTGTTTCTGTATACTTTTCGCGCTTACCAGTGAAGGATCAGTGACAGTGCAAGTTGGTGATGCATTTCTGACATCCCGTCTGGACATCTGCAGCTCAGTGCACGCAGGCCTTCTAGTCGCTGTAGCAAAGTATTTGCAGTTGATACAAAAACTGTGCTGCCAGGCTTGTCTGTCGGCAATGTCCAAGTTGTCACCGACCTGCTCTGGCTACTCACTTAGCAGCGTTTCGACTCACAGGTTTCGTCACTGGCCTTTAGGATTCTTTTGCTTTTAGCTAGCCACCTAACCGAACTATGTTCCAATCAGACTGAGCATCGTAACTGGGGCTCTTCTGACCTAATTAGCTTCGCCTTCAACCGACCTCAAACCCTTTGGAGACAGTGTCTCTAGTTTGCATGCTCCCAATGAATACCTGAAAGTCGCTCCCGACTGACGTCAAGGCATCGTCTGAGTCGAAGACATTTAAAAAAGAAGATTACACCTCCCCTTTTTCATTCCAGTATCTGCTGGGATTAAAAGAGACTGTTAAATCAGCTAGGATTTTTTTCTTTCGAAGCATCTGTAAAGTGCCAAATAGAGAGCGATAGAGTTCTCAGAGGGCCCCATACATTTTCATCATTGTCATTGCTAGTGTTACCATCGTCAGCGAATTGTGGAAATGAGCTCTGAAGGCCGGGCACGGAAATGCAAAAAACCTCTGCAGCCAGTCATCTTTACGAAGGTGAAGGCCACAGCTACTTGGTTGCGTCCCCAGAGGACAGGAGTGCACGAGAGCGCTGAAGCTGGCGCAGCCGTCGGTGCAGCGATTGGCTGTTTACCCCAGCGGTAAGCGGCTCCAATTTCATTATCCAGGTCGCTGTTTCGAGACCTTCAGCAGGCAACGAAGCGTCGACCGCTGAAAGCGACGCGACGTTGCCACAATGGCTTCCCTCCCGCGGCGTAAATGAGGCAGCTGAATCAGTCGATATCAGCTTTAATTGGTTGAGCGAGCAATGAAAGGGGCCATGCCGTGGCGGGAATTACTGGTCAAAGTCGGAGTTCTCCTTTACATCCGTCAATTAATCGAGCAAGAGCCGCGGCCGCTTCTTTCTGTAAGCAGACTCTACGCACGTGACTCCATTCCCCGCGTGTCCCTACCTAGCGGCGTATTCCGCACCGTCTAAAGTTGGCGTGTCGGCTTTTCTCAGCAGCTAAACGCGAGCTATCGCAGTCTAGCTTAAGGAGAACCCCGGGTGCCTGTAAGATCTTACGCCAGCCACAGCCGAAACTAGTCCCTACTCATGAATGGGGATTTACCACGATGACTAGTCGCGGACACGGCCTCTTCTGTATGCAACTTTTAAACGACAGGCGGCCATCAAAGGGAATTACGAGCTGTCTCGAGAAATTACGAAATTACGGAATCACGAGACGTCTCGAAAGCGGTCGCCCTGCGATGGATTGCGACGGCTGCGAGTGTTCCCTCCAGCCGTACGTGCAGGGTTTTGAATGAGGACAGAGGTCGGTTTAATCGGTCGTTTAGCCTTTTTAACGAAATTGACAAGACATCCGGGATCAAATGTCCACAAATACCCGCCCCTCCTCCCCGCGGCGACGCCCCGGGCGCTCGTTCCCAGACTAGGGCCCCGCCGCAGGACGCGCTGTGCAGCGCTCCTCCTGAGGAGACGCCCGACTCTCGCGACGCCCGACTCTCCGCGACCGACCCCATCCGAGCGGCGAGCGCGGACGCAGGCGCTCCGGCGAAGACGCTCCGTCGGGGCGCAGCCCGAACGCGCACTGCAGGCCTGGCCTGGACTCGTCGGCGAGCGCGGGGGTTTCGCGCCGGGCTCGCCCGTCGGCCGCTTATCGACGGATAAGTTTTACGGCATTGCACGGCGACCCAGCGTGCCGTGAGCATGCATTAACCGTCGCCTTTGATCAGCGCTGCCGCCGCGAAGCTCTAAAGCGATCGCAGTAATAGGCGCAAGCGCCGTTGCTGTTTGGCGACAAAGAACGCGGCGGCGGCGAGAGCTGCCACCGCCGCCGCCGACTCTGCGACGCTCGACGAGCGATGAGTCGGTCGTTTCGGTCGCAAGCGAGCACCTTACCTCTAGGCTAAGACCCGGGGGTCAGCCTTGTTTGCTTAACTCAGTAAAGGGAGCCTAGTTCATCGAATGGCTCTCGATAAAACTTCGTAGTTCATTAAATCCAGGACGATGTCTAGATCTCTAATACTTTAATAATAATAATAATATTGCATTTGTATACCGATCTCAGAGAACTTAATATCTTTCTAGGCACTTTACATCATATGCTGTAAAGAAAGCACGGCGGTATGGTTAGCGGTAGCATACACAATGTCAGCACGCATACACAAACAAACGGAAAATTACCAGGACCCAACAAACGTTAAAGGGAAATTCTTAAACAAAGAGAGAAAGGCCGTACGGATAAGCGCACGGTATTGATCTAGACAGCAACCTCCAAGCTTTTCTCGGCATGTGTTTATCCGGGTATCTCGGCCCACTATTGAGGGAGAATTCGGGCTGCGGTTCAAATGCACTCACAGGTATCGCGATCGTATGTATCGCAGGTATCACAGGTATCGCGATCGTGGCTTGCCCACCATTCGGCAGCACGGTAACGTAGCCAGCTCGCGACCGCCGCCCCCGGAAGAACGGATGTGCGTGCACAGCTATTTGCTTAGTCACACAACAGAGTCTTTAAGATAACCCTCACCGAATTAAAGCCGATAAGAATCTAAGCAGCGCTGTCTCTAGTTATTAAAACAGGTTCTCCTCTCTTGATAAATAAATAAATATATATATATACATTTATTTATAAAAGTGAGAAAGCCCATGCGTCCCTCCGTCACGAGGAAATATGGCGACCAGTACTTCTGCGAGAGACGCGTAATAGACGACACAATAGATGACACAATTACTGTGACTCAACGGAGCGAGTCCACAGGAAGTGCTCTCTAGTATATGTATGCAAATGCGAATCTTCCTCGACCGACAACTCAGTGGCTGCATAATCGTCTCTCCCCCCCCCCGCATTTTTGAGCAATCGTTCCTATGGTGGATGCCTTTTGTTTGATGTGCATTCTGAAACTGAAATATCTCTGCATCGCTTGAGTCTGTGTCTTTGCTCTGTGACATCACATCCATCTTTTGCTTCCCGCTCTCTGTCTCTGTCTCTTGTATCTCTGCCTTCCTATTCCCTCTGCTCCTCTCACCCGGCCTCGGCCAATCTCAAAAGATCTCGCAGCCTCGCTATCGACCTGGCCATTTCTCGATCAACTTCCCTTCAGGGATTCCACGTCTGCCGCAAGAACATCTGGCGGCTCGCACATTTTCGCACTTTCAAGCCAACCCAGCAGATAACACAGTGGTAGAGGGGTAAGGCTCAGCAGCATTAACATCAAATCGCCAGCTCTGAATCTAAGCTGATTTTCAAAGCAATTGCTAATAGCATCCGTTACCAGGCCCCTGGTCAGCGCTCTCTGACCAGGAGGCGTCAGTAACTCATTGGCAAGGCACTGGAAAAGATCGGCAGTGAGAAGCGTACGCCGCCGCTGCCAGCAGCGGCGGCAGAGAGGTCATTGTGGTGAACGAGCGTAACCTGACTAACTATGAGTAGAACAAAAGAACCTGTTCATTTTTAACCGGAAAGGACAGGCACTGGCCGGATGGGACCAGTACAATTGCCGGCTTGGGCAGACAATTGCCAGCCTCAAGGCTTGGCAGGCAGAGACCACAGGGCCAGCGCGACGGCTTCGCGCGTGCCAGGCTTTGGCTTGTGCGCAGTAGTGCGGGCCGGTTAGGCGGCACACCAAAAGGCACCCACCCACCCACCGAGGGATTACGATTAGAGTCACACTGGCCAGCCACCTACGATTGCTCACGGGATCGGCATCCAAAGTTCACGGGCTTTCTAAATCATGTTTGCCGGATTGGCGGGTCGGTCGGCCCGGTCCGGACGGCTCGCTCGAAGCCTCCGGTGCTGCGAGAGCATTCGGCGCATTAATCAAGACAGCCTGACGTAATCTAGGCCGAGTGACGTAATCTCTGCCGCTCTGCGACGAGCTCGGCGAAACGCCGCTCAGCGATTTTAGCGTGACGTAAGCGTTGCAGAGGTTGAACGAAGAGAGACTGCACTCGCCGCGCCCCCCCTGCCTGGCCACTTTCGATCATCATCACGTGCGCGCAGTCTCGCGGCCTCGTGACCGCGGCAGAGATTGCACAGCTCGAAGGATTCAAACACCGCCCCCTCCCTCCTCCCCCTTTTTTTTTTTTAGCCCAGCCCCGGTCGCACGACTGGAGCCGGTGGCGACGGTTGCGCCTGCTTCCAGAGAGCCCTTCCTTCGCTATGCGGGGCAGTGGGCCCTACAGGCCGCCCTAGAGGCTGGCTCGGCCGGTCTGAGAGTCGACGCAGGCACTTGCATCTCCGCCGAATCGGCTTCGAGTCGGCGGTTTCTGAAACGTCCGTCGATGCCTACGATCGTCAGCCGCCGACGGAGCCTCGGTCCGACCGATGTGATGTCGGTCGGCCTTCAAACCCCGCCTCACCGGGTTTGGGCTGGGTAACATCCGCCTCACCATGCCGGAAGCTTTGAGTTGGTACCAGCTTTGATTTCTAGAAACGCAACCCTAATCTAACAAAGGGGGGCATAATTTTGGCAAATATTTCGATCCAGTTGGCGACCAGCATTCCTCGGTCAGCTCAATCCTTGGGCGCCTCGGGCAGTGCCTTTGGAGTTTGCCTTTTTGCTGGTCATTTTGTCTTACTCGTTCCTCTTAATGCGAAAGCTTCTCTCTTCCGTGCAAGACCGATTACCCCGACGCTAAGGCAACACCTAATATGCGTTCAAGCTGACCACGACATCTGTTATTGGCACTGCTACGTAGCCTGCCCCCTCTGGAGCGCCGACCCAGAGCAGCGCTCCAACTGAGCTCATCCTGTTTTCACACTACACCCAATACCGATACGATGCTAATGAAGTGACGAACGAGCTGGGCGCCTGCAGTCCACCGCGACGGCATTCCTTTTGCTGCCAAGTATTTTAATCTGAAAAGTGCCCACAGGCCGTATAAGCAACACGCCGCAGCTGCCGAGCTGCCGCAGATGCAAGCGACCAGTTCTAACGGCTAGAATATGGTATGATGCTGGTGAATGCTGAACGTATTGGCCGTATGTGTATCAACAGCTACTAACGTAGGCTATTTCTTTATTACATGTAAGGAACGTGGCAATTCCCCTTAAAAGCACCCCCTCCAACAATCGAACGCCTGACGTTTTAAGTTGGATACCGTAATCAAAATACTTTGTAAAACGCAGAGGAACACGCGGATTGTGGACCTCAGAGTCGTTTTAGTGGATGGACAATAGCTTATTGTCTAAAAGCTTGTGCACATAACGTCAATGTGCATGTATTTCAAGACCGAGGTCGTGGGCTTGAGCCCCGTGGCATATGTGAAGCGCCTGAATTAAGTTCTCTTAGGGTGCTGTAAGAAGGAACTATATTTTTGCATATTTATTTAGGGGCAGGAGAGCCTTAACGGTTAGTATCACCGCTTGCAGTGGGCAAAACAATGGATCGCCAACCGAAAGACTCAAACCCACAACTTGGGTCGTGAAGTCCGAGCACCTTACCCTAAGGCTAAGACCCAGGGGCTAAACCACATCTTGACAGCCGTGCTTGGACGACCTCTACTTGTGCCCAAGCGCCTAGCAGTAAGCGATGCTGGTCCTCCCAAAGTATGGCAGACGAGGCTTCTAGCCGAGTGGCCTCATTATCACGCCATCCTCGCAGAAAGCAACTCGCTTGTTCTAGGCTGGACTTAAGATGGCGTCACTGTCCACCTGCCTGCATCTAGGCTCATTTCATTTCTCTGCCTACATTTTCGCAATAATCCTAGAGCGATAGCAGAAGCCACTGGAATTATTCGTCTTGCGTTTCTTTTTTAGAAGGCCATAATTGCAAACGTTGGAGAAACGCGTGCGCGCTGCCTAGGATGGTGGAGCACACGAACGACGGCGGACGCCTGGCGGCGAATTTTTCAGCTTGAGGTCGGCTAGATCGGCTAAGCTCCGAGAAACTGAGCCTATCAGAGAGCTTGCCTTAGTTCAGCGGAAGCGGATGCCAAAGCCGTCGAGCCGATAGATGTTATCGCTTAGTCGTCTGCATGTGTCAGGATGCATTGGCGGGCGTGTGATTATTGCTCACGCACAACATTCGCCTGTGCCATGCCTGTCGCCATACCTCTCAGCTGCCTATTAGGGCTTCACACTTTCTCGGCTTTCCCCTGCGCCGGGGAGTTTGCGACCCTTAAAGAAAAGATGGCTGACCCGCCTGCAGGCCCTTTGTTACTTCCTTCATCGCTGCACGCCGAGTTCACCGGAAGCGGGATACTCAGCCGTCTGGCTGGAGTGAGTGGGAGGCGCACAGCGTCCTAAAATGGCCGCCGCTGAATTATAGCGGTATGTATTTGACGAGCCACGATGTCACATTAGGTAAGGTGGTTGCTCTTTGCGACCTCGCCCCCCACCCAATGTCGCGGGTTTGAATCCTTCGTTGGGCGATCCTTTATTGCCGCTGCAAGCGACGGCGACGGCCTCCTGTAGTGCTCTTCTGATAGCTACCTGATGGCTCTTCTGCCGCCGTGCAAAGAGGGACTGTGAAATCACCTAGTATTATTTGCTGGTACCGTTTAAGCTGCCTCGGGCGAGGGACGTGTCCATTGTTCAATTTAGACGAACGTTCAGCTTTCAGCAACGCTTTGCTGCAACGGCGAAGGATTGCTGCGGTCTGGTTCGGAACGTGCAGCCATCGGGGGGGGGGACAACTGCCGGTCACGGTCGTTGCTTTAAAGTTCGCCATGCCTGCTCTCGTTCTTTACTGGCGACACGCGGGCATTTCAATCGTCGCTCGTTGCAAGGCAATAATTTCCACATATCTGCACGAGTTGGCCTCCATGAAAACTCGCTGTACCGCTCGGAGCTGTCCATCTGACGTAGGACGCGTAGCTAAACTATTTGCGGGATTGCGTCGGCTGTAGCCCGAGCGGACCGATGAGATTCGTCAAAGACCGCTATGCAGTGACGTAAAGGGCACTCGAGAAGACCAGCAAACGAGCTGCAACATCCGAGGCCTGGCATCGCAGCGAGCGCATTTAAATGGCCAACACCGCGATTAAGAACTTTGGCACCGACGGGACGAGAAGCCGTCCCGACTCGAGGCCGTAATGCCTGCGGTTTGAGGTGCTCGACAAACCAGCGTTAAAGAGCTCTTTAACGGAGCGTACCGCTCAGCGACAAGGAGGCATCGGCTGCTCGATGAGAAGAAACAGTGACAAGAAGGCACCGGCTGCTCTCGCATGCCAGCTGCGCAGCTGTCGCCGATGGATTTTTTCGCCTGGCATTCGCCGCGCATTTCGCCTGGCGACGCTCGATAGCCTCCGTTGCCCGGCTAACCGCCGCCTTCGCTGCCACACTGCTGCCTAGACTCGAGCCTTCGGTGACCAAAATAAGCCGCCTGGGTATTTTCGCACCGCTCCGAGCGAACCTGCTGCTCTAAGCCGCCGGCGGCTTAGAGCAGCGAGTAGGAGGAGCACGCGAGCGAGGCAGCCACCGGCGCATTTCTGAGAGGGCGTCGTCGGCCCGCATGCGAGCGAATCGGGCTCGGTCTATCGCGATCGCGATGTAGGCATTCCGTGCTGGTGACGCTCGAACCGAACGTTTGATCTGGTAACGGGTGACTGGCCGACTGCACCGGACGTGGGGCTGTTTAAAAAAAAAATGTCGTTAATAGATAAGCAAAGAAAACGTTGGGCACTGCTATCTGCTCCGGGCTGCCGGTCATGGGGCGTGGTATCCTCGGCCTCTCGACGACTCACCTTGACCGAGACGGGCAGGGCGCACGGGAGTCGCTCTGGTCTGCTCACTTCCTGCCCCGCCTGCCGCCGCTACAGCGGACCCCGGGTGCCACCGCCCCCCCCCCCAGGAGCCCGGCGAATGACCGGCGAGACGAGCTAGCTAGGGCCGAGACTTGAAACTAAGCTTCGCCTTGACCTTCAGCATGCAGACGAGCAAAAACTCGGCAGATGGTCGGTCTCGCGGCGGCGACCAGACGGTAACTAAACATAAACTCGAAAGTGAGTCGGCGGTGAGAGGGACGAACGTGACAGCTCTATAATGGTAATAATAATAATGCTGATAATGAAGATAGCGCATTTGTATATAGCGCCCTCGAGGGACGTATCTTTTTCCAGGCACCGTTTCACCGTAACCTGAAAGGAAAGCACGACCGTACGGTGAGTCCAGGTAGCACGCACGCACGCACGGTTTCAGCACAGCGTGCGCAATACGGTTAGTGGTGACATGCTCAGTGTCAGCATGCACCAACGTGCTCAGTGGCAACATGCATCAATTTGAATCGGCGACCGGCGCGATGCATTTCACAGCTTACCACTATTGTTGCAGCCTAAATCGTACTAGAGGAGTACTGCGGTGCACAGCCATGCGCCCACGGCGAAGGTGCTGCAGCAGTGGCGCGCAGTCGCCGCTCTTCCGTTCGTATCGTCACTGTGCCCTAGTCGAGATTGCCTAAAGCACGGCTATTCTTAAGTGGGAAAGCTTCTCTGGCCGTGTATTGCAGATCACTGCATTGCAGAGTTTTTCGAAACGTGCTCTTGTCGGGAATTGTCTGCATATTCTGCACAGCCGATTTTGACGTCGTGAATATTGCTCGCCGCATTCGTGTGGGAGAATCTCTGCATTCTACGGTACATGAAGATGATCGATTGATTCCGTGCGTTAGCTTGCCTTGGCTCTCAACAATTGCCAGATGACGCTTGCACATTTTTTTTCATCGCTAATCTGACTAATCCTCGAGCGAGCTTGGCAGCTGGCTTCTATCTTTAATCCTCCGCGAGAGAGAGAGAGAGAGAGAGAGTGAGAGTGAGAGAGAGAGAGAGAGAGAGAGAGAGAGAGAGAGATACTCGTGTCATTATCCGAGCTCGAGTGCATTCGAGACTCTCGGCTTGATTTTGAACATCTCTAGTGCAAAGCTGACGTGGCCGAATCGATAGCGGACAGTCTGTGCATTCTTTCCTCCCATTGGTATTCAAAGTGTGCGGACGGACAATGAGCCTACTACTCTAAGAAGGTCGGAAGTCAAGGCGACTTAAGCGTTCGAAGAAGTTTTTTATCCACCTGTTACCGTGCCAGTTTTAATAATAAATAATAAATTCACTTGTATAGCGCCACAAGAGAATTCAATCTCTATTCAGGCGCTTCACATATGCCACGGGGCTCGAGCCCACGACCTCGGCAAGCCTTGGTCGGGGCGAGCACCTTAACCACTGGGCCAAACCAGTTTTCTGTGCGTTCAAAGCCAAACTGCACAGTGCACCTAGTGGTTCATAAATCAATTTAAAGTTCGCTGAATGCAGAGCTTCAGCGAACGTTGAGCTCTTTCGTAGCTCCGCCGTCCCGGGAGAGTACAAGCCGGTGCGTCGGCCAACATGACATGCGAATTGTAAATTGACTTCCGGTCACTTAAATAAATAAATAAATATTAGCTAATTTAACAGCCTCATTTATAGAGCGTCAGAGCAGCTTTAACGGCCTTTTATCACCACCACCGCTTGCAGTTGGCAATATGGGATCGCCCTCTGCAGGATTCAAACCCACAACCTCGGCGGCGGCGGCGGCGGCGGCGGTGGAGAGCGAGCAACTTACCTCCGGGTCTATCGCAGTCCAGTACCTTGCGGTTTCGTAAAATTTGCCACGGACGACATACTAGACGCGAAAACACTAACGAGTTAGATCAAGTCGCTGTTTGAATGCATCGCGAGTGCTGCAGACGCTGAGCCAGATTGGCTCGCTGTGAGAGCGCTGCAGGCGCTGAGCTGGCGGTCATCGTTTTTTCAGCGCAGCGTCGTCGGTGCGCGGAGGTGGCACCGCGCGGTGGCGCATTTCGTACGACACGTGACAGTGGGGCGTTAAATGAATTGCTGCAATCCGATAGGGTTTTCGGAGACTACTCTCACAGTGCTTGTATTCTCAGCAGACAGCTTGACCGGAATAGGTCGACCACATGACCGTGAGCGGAATCCGTCAGCGGCAAAGCTGCAACCGGTTGCCAGAGGTCCACGGCACGAGAGACGGTGTGCTCTGCCTCATAGCTAGGGCCAAAGGCATTGTAGCGAGCGACATTCAGTCCGCGTTTTCCCCGCCGCTTCTCGTTCACGCTCAGTGTATGAGAATGATATTTTCGATTGCATTAAATTGCTGAGCAGAAAAAGCAGGCACCGAGCAGCCACTTTGAAAAATTGTCTGGCGACTCGCTGTTACTGCGCACGAAGCTGCTCTCTCCGCCACTTTCTACGGTGACGAATATTTGCCCGCATTTTAGCGGTAAGCGCCGCTGGCGTGTTACCTCCGCAGTGGCGTAAGCAGCAGTGCTAGAAAGAACGAGTCGCGTTGTGCACGACAGTTGATATCACAGAGCCGTCAGAAATCAGCCGCAACGGATCGCGACAGCACAACCACTCATCGACGGAGAAATGCCAGACGATTTGATCCGCTAATGGCGGCCATACTGCTACCGGCGCTCGAGGCCAGCTCTCTCGCGGCGCGCCAGTAGATAGCGCCCTGCAGCCCCTTTCCTCGGGCGGACGCTGCGCTGTTACACTCGGCCGCTCGATTCCCGGAAGCCGGCGACTTAATTTAAACCGGCATTTTGCGAGATTAGTTTTCCGCTAACGAGAAACTTCAAGGAGAACTCGTTCGCTTGAAATGGCCGGATTGCAATTGCACGCTCTCTGACTTGTCGTACTGCATGCCCTCTCGCGCTCATGTAGCGGTACGGCATAAACAATCCAAGTCTCATACCTGCACTCACGGCCCGAGACTTGTTGAGCTCCAAGCTCTATACGTGCGATATTCTAATCGTCAGCTGGCTCAATGCTAGCCTGCATTGCCCGCAATCTTAACAGCGAGGGCAGGGCGGGGCTGTGCGTCGCCTGTCAAGCGCTGCTGCTAGGCTAGCTGCAGCAACAGCAGACGCAGCAGACGCTGCGGTGGGTGCGCAATCGAGTCGTTGCATCGCTCAGTACGCCTGCAGCTCGACGAGCCGTGCGGGCAGCTCGTTCGACGTTTGACCGATGGCGCACAGCGGCGGCCGAGAGCGTGGGCGCGAAGCAGTCGGTTGCGTTTGCACGACGACCCCGTCGTCGCCGCCGTCGCCGCACTCTCTGGCGAGCGGCCGACCGTTCGGGCGCGCGCAGACGATCAGACGCCGGCCCTTGATCTTGCGGCCTGCCAGCGGCTGAGCGGAGCTCGTCGCTCAGAGGGCCGACAGCGCGCAGCCACTGGCCGTACGGCCGAGCCGAGCGTGCGCCGGCAAGCAGCGGGGCGCAGCGCTGCTTGCCGGCGCACGCTCTGCCGCAGAGCGGCCGCCGCAGTCTCGATTCCGGCCAAATCCGCTACGTCACGGTCGAGAACGTCACCGTCGCGCCGCCTGGGCTCCGTCCTGGCAGGACAAACTAATTTGTAATTAAGTGCCTTTATCTATTAGTAGCTCACGGATGAGCGACCGGCTTGGTAAGGAGAAAGAACTGTCAGAGAGTAGGGATCGTTCTCGGGGCCCAAAACTCAACTGTATAAACGTCAGTGGCACGAACGTGGTTGATCGGAGGGGGGGGGGTGTTTATCATTCTGAAGAGCCGTCTCTCTCATCGGCGGCCACTCGCCGTCGCGATCCGAGGCAGCTTTATTACGCTGCGCCTCGCGGCCATCTATCTTTGTCGCTGCCGCACAGTGATCGATAGGGCGGCAATTTCTGGACACGCACATACAGAGCTGGTGGCTCTGACCAAAATAGACTAAGTTATCGAGATTTCGAGCTTTGTGGCGACTAGGCTGTAAATGTATAGAGAGCGTGAGAAAGCAAGCAAGCGAGTGAGGGAGAAAGACGATGCGGATGGATCAGTGGAGGTGGAGAAGGGAGAATTGTAGAGAGCTGAAGCCGAAATTGGGGTGATAGTCACAGAGAGTACTGAGAGAGAGAGAGAGAGAGAGAGAGAGAGAGAGAGAGAGAGAGAGAGAGAGAGAGAGAGAGAGAGAGAGAGAGAGAGAGAGAGAGAGAGTGGGGTAAGAGAGGGGAGCGAATGAAAGGAAGAACGGGCGAAGGAATGGAGTGAAGGGAAGGGAGACATTGAGTAGAGAGGTGTGTGTGAGAAAAAGATAGAGCAGAGAGATAATAAAGAGTGAGCCGGGACTCGGGTGGCGTTGGCAGAGAGTTATGACCGAGAGAGAGACAGACAGACAGACACAGACAGACAAAGAGAGACAGAGAGAGAGACACAGAGAGAGACACAGAGAGAGACACAGATAGAGAGAGAGAGAGAGAGAGAGAGAGAGACAGAAAAAAGAGAAAGAGAGAGAGACAGAGAGAGACACACAGAGAGAGGCAGAGAAAGACACAGAGAGAGAGAGAGAGAGAGAGAGAGAGAGAGAGAGAGAGAGAGAGAGAGAGAGAGAGAGAGAGAGAGAGAGAGAGAGAGAGAGAGAGAGAGAGAGGGTGGGGTATAGAAAACAGAGGTAAAGCAAGAAAGCGGAAAAGCGTGAGTGAATAGACAGATGAGAGACTCGGAGACGTTTAGTCAAATCTGTTTTAAGTACCACCCAAGGGACCAGTTGACGTAGGGTTATAAGTGGCTCTTGTTGATATATGCTTTAACCCACAAGTTGAAGTGAGAAGCGAATTCAACCGCTGTTTTTCTCTGACACATCGATCCGGTTGGATATGTTTCATGCGCGAGCTTTCCAAGTGTGTATGCTTATATTTATTGATATATTATTTTGCACGAATTAGCTAGAAAGAGTGACAAACAGGCAAAAGGCGACGAATGGAGTGGGACTAGTTAGTAAGAAGGGCAGGGAGTAAAGCTAGGAAAGATCAAGGTGGGCCATTACGAATTCAGGTTCCAGATTTTTATAGGCCTTCCATTACTTTTGGATCTCAGTGAGGTTTCGCTCTCAAATTTCGCTCGATTCTTTTGGAATGCTGCAGTCTGCATATTTCCTACGATAAATCCTACTATTACTTACGTGGGCGCCTACACACGCACGAGACACAGCATAGCTACACCTGCCTGGCTGGCGCATTGTCTATGGCCACAAGCTCACACCGTATTAGACGGATCGATAAGGCAGCCATTAGAATAAATTAACATTTTGCAGCGAAGCTGCCCAGCGGAAGGCCAGTCTTTCTCTCTCTCAGGGGTCGATAAAAGCAATTGCCCGGGGCAATCGTCACGCGCTTCTATTGTGCTGCGTAAGTGTACAGCCACTCAGCGAGGCAAAATATGTTTGCCAGTTGCTAGACAGGATTACTAAAATCAACTTATTGCTAACATCAATTGTTGCAACCTGCTATCGAGGCAGCCATCCGAAGAATTCTACGGGTAGCCGCTCGGTATGCTAAATGGGCCTCGGCTGCCTTCGCGACGCCTGCTACAAGGACCGCATTACATCGGCTCACAGGTCAAGTCAGGGGCCACTAAATTCTACAAACTCAAAACTCAAAGGAGGCCGAATCTAAGAGGGATCCGCGACCATTTTTGCGGCGCGTCATTTTTGCCAACGCTGCGCATCGTCGGAGGATGTGCATCTCGGTCGTTTCTGTTTCGACTCGAGCTCTCGAGCTCAAATCCTTTCAGACGGACAGCAATCTGCCCTAAGCACTCGAAGGATGCACGTGACGAAAAGTGGGAGAGACATGCCTCTCGTGACTCGTTGGCTCGGTGGCCGACATTGCTCGGGTGCAGCGCGCAGCGCCCCCTCGAGGCAGCTGCTCGCTGCCGCTCGTCCGTCTGCTGCTCGCGTCGCAGCTACTGCGGCTCCTCGTGCATTTCAAAGTGCTCCGCTCTGCGGCTTGCTGCGGTGCGGGGCACCGTGTAGGAATCGTCAACAACTGGCGGCAGGTGAACGCCAAGCTGCCGAGGCCGCTGGCGGTCGGTTGCATGCGTGCGCTCTGCCACAGTTTGCTTTGCGGTAGCCTCTCTCTCTGGTCGCTAAAAATCTGCCGCAACCGCGTCTGAGCGCTGCCCTGCCTCTTCTCAGGCTGAGGTGCCGACGCCGCTGAGCTACTGAGATGGCCGTCGGAGTCGAGAGCAGGAGGCGCCTGAGCCAACGCAGCCGAGTGAGCCTGACCTCGAGACGACGAGCCAGGAGAGAGCTACATCCGACTACATCCCGGATAGAGCACCGGTGTCAGATTTATGGCATTGTACCGAGCAAAGCAGCTGCCCCTGTTGACTCAGCCTTTGTGCCCGGCACTGGACGCACGGGTTAGCCGTACGATTAGGGTTGCACCTGACTCATTACACTCTAGGCGGCCAATCGCCGGGCAAGGCCTGACAAAGCCTGAACGCGGCTTGCCTCCTGCGAAAGACAAGCCGGAAGCTGCCGACCTGAAGCAGCTGCGCATCCGCTCCTCGTTCAAGCAGAGCAGATCCTCCATTTGAAGATCGCTCGTCTGCGGACGGCATTCCGTCCAAAAAAAAACCGACTTCCGTCCCGACTTCTATCACGGCATCCCCTGACTCGACCACATTTAGAAAGAAATTTAATACACCCATGTACGACAGTATTTAGCGGGTCCATGCGATTCGTCCTTTACGTGCTTTTTCGTGCTGACACTGCTGCATGCTACCACTAACCACACTTGCATGCTGACCCTGTGCATATAACTTCTAACCATGTTTTCCTTGTTGTTTATCAAGCAGGATACCACTAATCGTTCGATCGTGTTCTTTGCAGCAAATGTAAAGCGCCTAGATAGAGATTGAGTTCTTCGAGGGCACTTTATCAAGTGTACTATTGTTAGTATTATTATTAAGAAAGCCAGCAATCATGAATGGCATCGGATGCTGAGAAAAGCTAAATGGTGCCGGCCCTGCCGGGTCTTCGGCAAGCCTTAAATGGGCCCCAAATTTCGTCAACGAAAGACCCGCTCGGTCACGATCGTAAACTAATCGAGCAGCTTCCTGCTGGGGGGTCATCGAGTGCGCTGGTCGTGGAGTCGCGGCCGTGGAACGGTAGCTAAACTGTGCTAGACATGCACTGCCTTGACGCTCGCTCGCTCGCTCTCACCGCTCTTCCCAGCTACCATTCCATGCGCAAGCTCCGTCGAGCTCCGTCGATCGCCTCGATTAGCCGCTATCATCGGGTTAGCTTTGTGCGAGTGGGCCGGATGTGACAACGTTGTTCCAGTCATCGATCTCTGCCGATTCAACCACTGCGTTCGGACACGGGCGTACTTTAAATACGGGGCTCCAGTCGTTTCAGACTAAGCGGAAGCCTTTGAGCGGCAGAATGCGGGTAAAGAAAACTGAAATTGTTTAAGGTTTTTCGAAGTTTTTTAATAATGAAACCGAGTCTTTACAACAATTAATCTAATAGAAACGGCAGAAAGCTGGAATATTTTTGCTTCCACTAGAAAGTACCTGCCGTTATGGCACACTAGATCAGGCGTTGCCCTTTACGACCTCAGTCCCGATGTCGTGGGTTCGAATCCGGAGTGGGCGATCTTGTATTGCCCCTGCAAGTGGTTGCGATAGCCTTCAAAGCTCTTCTGCCGCTATACAAAAGAGGCTGTTAAATCAGCTAGTATTTTTTAAAGTTTTCTATTTGCCAATTTTGAATGAAATCGTATAACGTTAGGTAGCTGTTTGAGCAAATATCACACCCGAAATTGAAGTAATCGAATGGAATAGTTCCTTCCATCATTTCTACAAAATTCATGTGTACAGCGCTCTAATAGAGCTTAATCTCTATTCAGACGCTTTACACATGCCACGGAGGTTGTTGCCCACAATCTCGGCAAAAATACATTCGCTTTTACCTTGGTCGAGGCGTTCACCTTAACCGCTGGGCTAAATCAGCGTGGCCGTTCGACTCAAGTTCATTTATAGCATCGATTTGCACGAGTGCAAGGTACAATCTCTATGAGATAAGTTCAAACGTGGCAAATGGAAAATTGCTTTAAGCACATTCGCCTTTTGGAGAGAACAAAAACGTCCATCTTATGTCCATCGCGGCCATTTCCTCGAGTGGTGGGTGGTAGCCTTTTTCCCTCGAAGATCTCTTTCACTTTGCAGTACTTTATGGTTTTTGGAGCTCCCCTTCCACCGAGGTGCCTGCAAAATCACTAGACTTGACGCTGCTTACGATGCTCGTTACATAGTTTCTGATTCGATTGAATGTGGCATGCTTTGCACCGTTTACCTACGGTTCCATGGCCGCGGGACTCCACGGCTAGCGAACTCGATGACCCATACGCGGGAAGCTGTTCTATTGGTTTATGATCGCGATTGAGCGTGACCTTCGGCCGACGCAATCGAGTACTCTCTGCAGCAGTTATAATGAACGCCTGCATGCATGGCCTGACCTCGTCTGCTGGACTGGGCGCTGGGGCGCTTTGGAAAAACCTTAAGGATTGGGTCCAGCGCAGTACAATTCCGACGGCTGGTTCAGCCTTACTTCTTTATCGAAGCTGCGACAATCGGAGCAAAACTCAATAAGAGGCACAGTTGCAATGATTGCTTTTTGTAACTTTGTACTTGTAACTTCGCTCTAGTTCGGCAGGCCGATGCATGAGATCAGTGTGGTCTGGAGCATTTCAAGCGGAGGCGGCAAAGGCCGAGCCCAATGGCTTGGAATACTATTGCAAACAGCTCCCCAAATATGCCTCTGAGAATGCAATGCGAATTTAGCTTCGAGTTCGTAGACGGCTTTCAGTTGGCGTATAGGCAGATGACGCGAAGCGCTGTGTGACAGTCAAATATAGGTGCCATTTCTTTCTAATGTCGACTGCCGATCCACCGAAAATAAGTTAGCAGCCGATGCCAGTGACATATATGGGTTGGTTTGGCTTGCAAACTCACTCTCATTGAGCAGTACGTGAGCTTTAAATTCACGGGCAGTCATTCATACTCAATTTTACGCCAATTGTTTTGTTCTTTCAATCGAGGCCAACTTTACCAATTTTAGCGCTCAATCGAGGCCAACAACAGGTGCCACAGATCACTGTAGCTCAGCGGCACTCAAGTTATCGTGAGCAACTATTGATGAGCAGAAGTTATTCAGTGTAAGATTTGCCTCAGTGCGGGCGCGTCACCGAATTAGTAACTGAACTCACGTCTTGGCATTCAGACTTCCAGAACTGCATCTGACTTCGTTGAAGTTAAATCTCTCTCTCTCTCTCTCTCTCTCTCTCTCTCTCTCTCTCTCTCTCTCTCTCAATTCCTGGCTGTCTTTCAATGTGCTCTCAGAGACTCACTGAATACGTAAGGTCAACGCTCTTGGTGGGCACCTCAACTTTTCTAATTGAGGGTGACAGTTATAATAATAATAATAACAATGTCATGTATCTCCATAGTAACTCTACGATGCCCCACAGACTATGTGGGTGTTTCGCTGCAAAGTCTTCTATAGGGCACTCAAAGCCTAGCGGGAGGCTTTCGGCACGCATTTGGTAGCTAGCAGAATTCATCTAACGCAAAAAAGAGAAATTGAGAAGCAGAGCTGAGTCTGGAGAACAGTTGAAATAGTTAGTAGCATGGAAGTAGAAGCTCAGGACGGCTGGTAAGGATGTGCCATAGTCGGCAGCAGGAGAGTAGTTGTCATCTCATAGGAATTGTGAAAGTTAATTCCAGTCAAAGACCTGCAGAGCAAAAGCTTCTGTCGCCAATGGTCTTCAAGCGGAGGAATGGAAGAGCTAATTTATTTTCCACATAGCTTCTGAGGGCTCGGGGAGGCTAAAACTGCTGCAGCAGTTCAGCTACGTATGAAGGAGCCAAATCACGGCAGACCTTGTGTGACACGGTGAAAACTTTACTCTGTATCCGTCGATCAACCGGTAGCCGTCCACGCTCTCTTTCAGCAAGGGTGACACACTGTCAAATCTCTGGGATTTGTAAACTAGCCTTGCAGCTACGGTGGCCTAATGGCCTTTTTCGGTAGCCCAAACAAAAAAAAATTGCGATTATTAGCCGAGACAGAACCAGGGTGCTAGTTAAATTTTCTTCAAGCTATTTTGGAAGACAGTGCCTAATCTTATGCAGGGATTAGACGTGATGGCTATCTGTGGCGGCAGCCTTCTTAATGAAACTTTCGAAATGTAGTCAGTTGTCAAAGACAACGGCTGAACTCCCAGCACACGGTGACGGTCGCACAGCAGCATCACCTATTAGAAGAGCAAAGTCTTCTAGTCCAGCCGTACGCTTGAAGTGTCCTATGAATAGCAGTTCCGTTTTATTGTCGCTTAGTTTAAGGACATTTGCCGACATGTAGTATCGAATGTCTGCAAGGCAAGCATTCAATTTATTAGTCACTGCAGCAGATTCCGACGGTTTAAATGACAAATGCAGCTGAGCGTTGCCAGCATAAAAGCAATAATAATGCATTGGTATAACTCGATAAGAGAATAAATCCCTTCCTATGCACTTCATCTAGTCTGGCAGTAAATCCACTGATTCGTGAAACTAACACAAGGAGTCACGCTTACAGAGTATATGCTGTGAGCGACAGGTGAGCTTTTAGCTTTTTTAAAAATTTTGTCGATTCGGAATATGTCGCGGTGTCAGTCGGTGTCAGAGTTCCAAGTTTTAGGCGCATGTGAAGTGAAGACATGGTCTCCAAAGGTTTAGAGGTGGTTGGATGCCCGGCAAAAAGACCGAAGTCAGAGGAGCTTTGTCGTAGTGGCTCATTACTTTTTTTTTGCTTTCCGGTTTCTATGGGAGACCGGGTTTGCCCATAGCTTTTAAGGTTGGTATTTTCGTCTTTCAATTTAAGAAAGTAAATTTGCAGTGGCGATCCCAATTCTTTTTGGCACTGGAAGCTGCAGGTAAGTTGAGTCTGCATTAGGGTGAAGATATTATTGAACAATAGCAGACTTCTCTGGTTGATGAAACTGGATGCTGACTCCTGATCTCGGGACCTGTCATTGGGCGGGCAAGGTTGTAGCGATTGAGTCCGAACCGAAAGCCTGTGTGTGGCCCATTATTACATATCGCGCACAAGATGACGATTTTCGGCGCTCTTGCTTGACGTGCCCAGATGGCGTGGCCGAGCGGAGGATAAGAGAACTACACCCTGCCTTTGCCACAAGGGAAGGAAGCCCAGTCTCCATTCCACTTGGCTTCACGGCTCAACCTGACTACCCAACATCAGCCGGCGCACTGAGTGGCCGCACTAAAGGGAAGACACTTTAGTCGAAGACCCAGGGAGCAGCTAACTAACCATAATTTCAGATGGCTTTTCATACCGTCTATAGATTTATTATAGCATAGCCGGCTTATGATTATTAAAATTCAAGAACCACTAATGATCTCGAGCGCTGCCTCGATCTGATTTATTAAGCATGCTAGCGTTTTCATAGCAACCAATGAAATGAATGAATGAACCCAGGTTGTGTTTTGCAGGGAACAGCAATCGAAGTAAGCTTCACCATTTAATACCAAACTCTCCACTCATATCTACCGACTTGCCATTGAGAATGCTAAGGAGATTAACCGACCGTGACCTTGCCCTGGTTGGCAAATCGTAGGAGGCTGGAGGAGTGTGCTAGATGGCGTATCGAAGGCAAACCAAGCCCAACTGGCCCCATATCTAATACCACGCAAGGCCAAGTGTCCCTCAAATAATGCGATAGTAGTAGCTGGTCGGTTCTTTAGCTGCTACAGCAAGCTTTATCCTGCGATTAACCCTTGCTTTTGCCGTCGCCAAACACCCTACCAGCGGTAAAGTGTTCGCGTTGATCAATGCGCTCGGCAGCTGGATAGCCTCAGTCTTGCCGCCAAATCTTATGTATACGTTCATTCTACTATTTAGAATTTACTCTTGTCTCAATAAGGACACACAATCATTGCGCCGAATAGAGAGAAATAAAAGCTCGTCGCTAGTGAAGCAACCTTGTTGCTGCGTGCGCTCACGACTGAGGACGCTGGCCGTATATTAAGACTAGCAGTCGGGATTACTGGTCTCGAGAACTTTTCACTCTCACGGCCGAAGCCTGATGCACGGACTACAAAATAAAGAGTGGCACAGTTGAATGCGGCAAACGACGCCAGCGATTGCCAGAAGTGAGCGAAACCACTTCCAAAACCGACAACGCCGTAGCAGTCGACAGAACGTGTGGTGGCAAGATGATGGCAGCCGAGCCGCCGCAACAGCGCTCCTAGCAAACGTGCTATGTCATTCGTGGCTGGTACAGCGAGTCCTTGCAAAGACACTGAGTCGTCGACGCCTACGACTTTCGGCGTGTTAATGCCAGCGAGTTCCGCGAGTCAGGGCAGAGAGAGAGAGAGAGAGAGAGAGAGAGAGAGAGAGAGAGAGAGAGAGAGAGAGAGAGAGAGAGAGAGAGAGAGAGAGAGAGACAGAGAGAGAGACAGAGAGAGAGAGAGAGAGAGAGAGAGACAGAGACAGAGACAGAGACAGAGACAGAGAGACAGAGAGAGAGAGAGAGAGAGAGAGAGAGAGAGAGAGAGAGAGAGAGAGAGAGAGAGAGAGAGAGAGAGAGAGAGAGAGAGAGAGAGAGAGAGAGACAGAGAGACAGAGACAGAGACAGAGACAGAGAGAGACAGAGAGACAGAGAGACAGAGACAGAGACAGAGAGAGAGAGAGAGAGAGAGAGAGAGAGAGAGAGAGAGAGAGAGAGAGAGAGAGAGAGAGAGAGAGAGAGAGAGAGAGAGAGAGAGAGAGAGAGAGAGAGAGAGGAGATAGGGGAGATGGGGGAGAGAAAGAGAGATAAGGTAAGCAGTATTGGTATGCACCAAGTGGTCGCCTGTCTCGGCATGTGAGTCAGCTCGGCGGAGTCAGCTCGAAATCAGTCAGGAGTGGCTGCGGTGGCGGCGGCAGCAGCAGCCCCCTGGCTATCGTCCGTACTAGCTGACCTTTCACGCTCCGAGCCACACCTGCCGACGTGCTCGCCTGAGCGGCCATATTGATGGAGCCCGTTGCGGAGGCAACGCAGTGCAAGTGAACGAATTCCGGCGATTGTCGTGTGACCTGGCTGAATCACCCAGCCTCTGATGTTTATGTATGTATGTATATTAGCCCTGCGCTGAGTCGCTGACACTTGTAAGCCGCTGGAGCTGCTGTCAGCGGTCTCGACAGCACTCGACTCAAGATCCAGTTCGGTGAATAAAAAAAGTGACTACCCGACTTCGTACTCTGCGAGTCACGTGACTGTGGAAGCGTAGTCGTCGTAGCGTGCTTATGTTTCGAGTTAATGGCATCTGTGCGAATGTTGGGGCGGCCGGCCGAGTCAGCGATGCAAATCAGGAAGCCTGCATCGCGAATAGATTTTAATGATTTCTCAGATTCGATGCTATCTATTTCACATCGCTATGAACAAACTTGACGCCAAGTGTCGTACCGCACTGGACACCATTGGGCTACTTAGATCGCAGTGACGGTCATGCATGACTGTACCGCTGTTCCGGCTAGTGCTGACACAAGGCTTTTGGAAATTCTTAGGCATCCAGGAAGTCCTTATACTCCTTTGTGCACTCGCCATTAAATAAATACATCTTGGCCGAACCATCGTCTAGATTCGTGTAGAGAGACACTAACAGATGGATATTTCAGAACTAAAAGGAGAAAATAATACGGCGACTCGTCCTCAGGAGTTGAACCAATTTACTATTTCCGAGGCCAGAGGATAGAGTCTTACCATTCACTTATTTAAATAGGCAGATCGCGAATTCCAGTCAATGCTGACTGAAAGTGAATTTGATTCAAGCACGTACTTTGTAGTCTGAGTTGGCTCACGAAGACCTTCGATGATCATTCGGCAAAGATAAAACTTCGCATCCAGGTGAGTCGACGATTGAATCACTTATGGTGTCTTTAATCCCAACCTGAAGCAGTCTAACTATGCGCCCTGCACTGTCCGTACGTATTGCGTCTTGTTTGAACATTTAGACTATCCGTTTTCTGTCGGTAAACTGTCTGTCCACTTTTCGAGCAGCTACAGCTGCAGACGAATCAGTGTTTACTATTTTTTATTTTTTTCGTTCGACCTCGTCCATAGAGCAATATTCTGGTAGTCGTAGCTAAGCGTGTCACGTAATAAAAATGGACCCTTTCGGAATGCTCCAGTATGCAACTTCCGGTGTTCTTCACGTAAACCTTCCCTTGGTGACAGAGCCTCATTGAGTGCTAGAGATTTTAACATCATGAAGTGTTTTGATAACTCCGGCAGCAGGCTGGTTCGATCAATTCTTGACGGCCAGGATTCCTTCGGCTTGATCCAAAATATGTGTACTGCAGTTCATGTTAGTGATCTTACTCTGGAATTCGTGATCACACAGGACTCTATCTTAGAGACCTCATTTTGTCTTGGATCTTGGCTAAATCTCGTGTCATCACGTTTTTTAGCAACCTAAATATAAGTGGCATTGATTGCTAGAAATCATTAAGATATGTTCTCGATTCAGGACTTCTTGATCTGTATCTAGACTCTACTGATAACCCCAAGATTCGCATTGATGCAATGAACTCGAAACACGAGGATGCTCTCGGCGAATATTTTTGCAAAGACACTGAATATGAAGCCGGAGAATCATTTTTATTGACTAAAAAAACTTCACAACATGCGCCTTACAAAACACCGAGTTTAAGAAGGCTGCCTCTGACGCTGATCTGGCCAGATTCAGAAATGTGAGCACCAGAAAGCTGAGAAGTGCCAGCGCTTCTTTTTTGTTAAAACTTAAGCTAAAGTCTTTATGGTCAGATCTAAATAAATATACAATGATACATTATTTTCCAAGTTTTGCTGTACAGTTTCACTCTATTCATTAAATTATGCGGCTGACGAGTTTTCGGTTTTCTTTTATTAGAACAATTCCTATATTCGTGCCTTCATAACACCGCCTCCGCCGATGGTCGAGCGCTGAGTCACAGCCTGTAACCTTCAAGAAATTTTCCGCGGTTCACGCAGATGTAATGAGTACCACAATGAAAGCTATTACAAATAGCTCATCACCAGCAAGCTCAGTACTAGCGCTTGTGGTCTGCAGTGGAAGACAAACAGAGGCCTATCACAACCCAGGTACTTAATCGTTCACTGAATTAAAGCGCTGTTCCAGTGAAATTCAAATCAGAAAGGCACTTAAAAAGCAATGATAGGACTCTCTGTATTCTAGGCAAGTAGTGTCCCAGTTTCTCGTCTTCTTGTTTCTTCCACGATTATCGAACGAATGTGTTAACCAGCTTGTAGGGCACAGGGACAAGAATGGCTATTTTAGGATATTTCATTCGCAATGAAAGCGGTACTATTCCACAGAAACTGATCTCTTTAGTGTGACCCGAGACATTCCAAGTAGCAACGAAATGGTAGGTCGCTGCCTCGGACATACCCTGTGTATCGGTAGCATTCGACATTATTTATTGACGAAGCATTCTACGTGAACGTCGAGAACAACACTCAGCCTACCGAAGAGGCTCAGACGGGGTCCGAATATTACTTTTTCAATCGTTTGTGCCTGTGTCGTGTGGCTGTCAAATCACATCCGGGAGACAGGTCGTCTATAGCACGACACTCCAGCTGCTGCTGCTCCTCATCTGCTTTGAACTTGCGGTGGGAGAGAATTCAATATTATGGCTCTAGCCATCACGTCTATACCGATGAAATCCAGCTTAATAATAATAATAATAATAATAATAATAATAATAATAATGCACTTGATAAAGCGCCCTCAGAGACATTAATCTCTCTCTAGGCGCTCTACATTTGCTGCAAAGGGAAATGCAATTGAATGGTGAGCAAAATCGTGCCCGAAAAACAAACAACAATTTAGGTCACCAGAATAAAAAAAAAATTGAGAAAAACACCAGCTGATTTAACAGCCTCTTTTTGTGTAGCAAAACAGAAGAGCCTTGACGGCTTTCACCACCGCTTGCAGTGACGATAAAGGATCGCCCACCACATGATTCGAACCCACGACCTCGGGCCGAGGTCGTGAAAAGCAACCGCCGTACCTAGTGAGCCATTACGGCTCACCAGATCGGCCCGAACGCTCGCTAAACTGAACTCCCACATTCCTTGCATTCGTTCTATGATGTCTACCAATTTCCTAAGTAAAACAACGATAAAGCTAAAGCTTCTTGTAGGCAACCGCAAACGCACAACTTTGCTCTCCTATTCTGCGAATCCGCAGTGTGCGACCTTTGACATTGAGTTCTTGCAATTTAGGTATCCTCTTAGAAAGTGTTTGACTCTTGAAAGTTTTTGTGCAGAAAACAGCCTTCACAGTAAGTCCTCATGTTCCAGCCCTGTCCATGATTAGGGACGTCTTTTTCCAAGTAGCGGGCCGACGATTTTACTAGCGTTCGGGTTCCCATCGTTATATGCACCTCTTAGGTCCAACTCATCGCGGAAGGAAATGGCAGGGGCGCGAGCACGAGGGCGGGCGTCTGCTAAAGTGTTTTTGCTATCATATGTGAGCGCGCACTCTGACGAGCATTACTGTTGCGTTACCCGATCAATTCAGCGCAGCTCGCTAGACGCGAAACGGATTCTTTGGAAATCGTTGCCTCAGTGGACTCTCGGTGGTCTAACGCCTCGCCATGCCTTCGAGTTTAAACTATGACAATGTAGGTTCGCCGCTTAGAATTGAACAGCAGTGAAAGTGGTAGCAGTGGTGAGCGAGTCCGGCTAGTTAAGGAAATGGACGCTGGCGTTCCGCGAGGCCCAAAAAAATAACCCAATTATAAATTAAGCGGAACCTATCGAAGCCGACGCGAGCACCTATCTAGCTTTCAATAGCTTTCGATAGCTGCCGTAGTAATTTACATTCTAGCAGCTCAGCACCTCAGCGCCCCCAAGTGGGTGGCCTTTCCTTCGGATACTAGGACGCCATACGCGACAACAGCTGACTGACATCCGTGACTTACCCGACTTAGCAACATTTAGAGAAATGCCGGAAGCCAGCCTTTCTTTCACTGAATTAGCTCGTTTTCTAGTGATTTTTTCTTATCGTGCGTAATGCGTGCAGAAATTGCCCATATTATTTCTATTCAATTTAAATCTCCTCGGGTGCTATATTGACGCGCTGAAGGATTAACATGACTATGGCCCCATTAATATTACAACGATGCTATCACACTCTCGCACTACATAGAAAACACCCGGTGACAGGGCCTTCAGTTCGTATACGCCGAAAGGTTGAAACTCACTTCGGCTAGTGTCATCACTTGCAACGACCTTGCTTCATTTAAGCCTCAACTGAGGAGGCACCTGTTCCGCTTAGCTTGCTCTACACCTCAGTGAACTTGCCTGTTTTGTTCCTCAGTGCTTTCGCTCTTACACGTGTGCATGATTAATTCAGTGCACCTTACAAACCAGGCACCTATTAACCGGTGGACCTGAGCGTATTCTTGTTGTCTTCAGCATCCTGTGCTTAGCATGATGCCTATTTGCTTGTGGACGGTTGCCTAAGCACGATACCGTCACTACTCCTTGGTTGTGGATTCTTTTTCAGCTAGCTTTAATGCACCTGAATAGACTCTGGAGTATCGATTGGGAAATATTTCTAAGAATCAGTTAACAGACGAGAAAACGCGATTCTTCTCATAAGAAACTTAACTTTAATTTTCTTCTGCTTCATCCTAATTATAAGGCCCAGGCCTTTTTATGCTAGACGCTGGCGATTTTCTCGCATCCGGGATCCGAGACTTCTCTCGACGATAATGCAATGTTTCTATTCTGGATGAACTCCTCATTGATCGCCTTACTGTCGCACAATTTTGCCTGACACTGCCGTGAGCTGCCAGCTCTACTAGTTGCCAGAGATATTTAACGACAAACCAGTTGTAGCGTGCACAGCAAATTGACAATCACGCCAGCTCTATCTAAACCGTTCTATGCTTCGTAACTTGAGCTGCTGGAGGGATGCTGTACATTTCATCAAGAGTGCTTAGTTAATAGCATTAAATTAACTTAAAAGACTGCCTCTAGATTAGCAGCAGGCTCTAAGTTTGATCCCTTTAGCCACCGGCAGCTATAGCCGCTTCAAAGAAACATGACGACTCCTGGCCTAAATGCTGACTCTCAAAAATTTCTATCTTGACTAGTAATGCTACCTCCGGCTCCGGTTAGTTCGTCCTGACGAGCCGCTGCAATCCACGCGGTCAAGGGCGTGTGGCTATTCACTAATATAAATATAAATGCAAATGTAAAGCGCCTAGGAAGAGATTGAGTTCTCTGAGGGCGCTTTATCAAGTGCATTATTATTATTATAAATATATAAATATATTCAAGATAGTCACTGATATGCTGGATATTTTAAAAAGGGCCAAAGATATTCCTGAATATGAATTTCTTATGAAGTAGCATTTTCCGTTGGTTTGATACAAGTACAATTTTGAAGGATTTCGCCAACAGCCGCACTGGTATAACCAACCGAGCGCTCCGGCTTTTAACCACTGGGGCTCATTCGACAACAGAAGGATATGTCGAAGGCTTGGTGCTCAGCAGGAGCTGAACCTATCAGGAGCTTCCGACAGTCGAGGCTGGCATCTTTAGCTCTACCTGGTTCCAGCAGATGTGCTAGGGAAATCCCAGCTTGGCGCCAAGGAAAATGCGACCAGTAAGCAACCAACACGATTTTACTTAATTTCAGAGAAATACTTTTTTTGTGCATAGATTTGGTCATGCTGTTGTAGCGTTAATGCACGCTCGTTTTCAGCATACAGCATTGTCATCGTCATCGTTAACATCTTCACTACGGTCCAGTCTAAGAGGCCTCCAATTTATTTGGTCGCATACCGTTTCAGTTCGCAGCTGATAACTCCCTCAATTCTTGTGCTAGCACAGATCTCTAGTTAAGTAACGCACTCTATGTTTTTTTAGCCTCTTCTTATATCTTAGAGATTTATAGTTTATAATAAAAACATAAGTCATTTTTAAAGCGTCACAAGAGAACTTAAACTAGTATAGGCACTTTACTAATGCTGTAAGGGAAGTGTGTCAGTATGCTTAATAATAACTTACACAGCGTCAGCAGGAATAAGCATATAAAGTAAAATTTCAAAGGACCCAGCGAATGCTGTAACAAGTAGGTGGGGTTTTAGCTTTTTTAAAATTTTATCAAGTCAGGGGAGGTCAATGGCGTCAGTCGGGAGTGAATTCCCGGCTTCCGGAGCACACGAACCAAAGGCTCGGTCTCCAAAAGATTTGAGGCTGGTTGATTCGAGGAGCAGCTAAATGAACAGATGATACGACGCCTGGCTTGATTGAGAAGTAGTTCAGATAGGTAGATTAAAGAAACGAACGAAGGGACCTAAAAGTGAGCGACGGAACCTATAAGTCGATCAACTGCTTTGATGGGCTGCCAATGTTAGTCGATGAGAAGTGGTGTAATGCGGTAACTACGACTTTCACGACGGATAAGCCTGGCTGTTGAGTTTTGGACTATCTTCAACCTCCTTATTGCACAGGCAGTAAGACCTGACAGTGTTGAGTGGCAGAATTTGAGGCGGTATCACAAATGCATGGACGAACTTGGCGGTGATATCCTTATCCGTATGAGCTGACCCGAATTTCCACCAGGCTGCGTAGCTGAAAGTCGGCAGACTTGACAGCAGCTGAGCTGACGCGGTCGCAGTACGATGCCTCACCCTCTTTTCCCCTCACCTCTTGAGCAATAGCAAGTCGCCGCCATCACTAAGACCCTACACTACTCTTAGGTGATTGCAGCGAAACGCTGCTGCCGTAAATGGTCGCCATTTTATTCCCTTTTCTTAGCATTTTCTTTCTCATCGGAGTCACAGTTTAATTAAGTCGCTTGCCATTTTTTGTCCCATCCGAAATAACCCAAACGCCTGCACGGTATAGCCGGCTTTAAATGGGACGCGTCAATTGTGCAGCGGCGTAAATCGTGTGCACCAGCGGACACCTGCCGACTCACGCTTGCTGTCAGCCTAGATAGCACGTTTGACTCTTAGCTTTGCTCTGCACAATTAGCTAGACTGAACGCAGCTGGCTACGTCATTAGAACACTGCAGCTGTGCTTAGTATGGCTGCAAGGCTAGTTAACAAATCTCAGAGGATTGACCGTGTGTCTCCGCTGCTGAAACAGCTTCGGCGGCTTCCGGTTGATCGACGGGTATAGAGTTCAGTTCTTACACTGAACTACAGGGGCCGCCACGGCTTAGCTCTTTCATACCTAGCTGAACTGCTGCACCAGTTTCAAATTCCTCTTGCCCTCAGATCCTCTACGGACAATTAATTAGCTGCTCCATTCTCAAGTTCTAAGGCCGTTGGCGACAGAAGCTTTAGCTCAGCAGGTACTAGACTGTGGAACTCGGTTCAACCATTCTTACGCATCGACAGCTACTCTCCTGCTGCCGACTATGGCTCATCCTATCAAGCCGTCCTGAGCTGCTACTTCCAAGCTATGCATTACCTCAATGGTCTCCTCGCTCAGCTCTGCTTCTCACTTTCGCTTCGTTGCGTTTTTTAAAGTCCGTTGGCTACCGAGTGCTTACCGAAAGTCGATTAGGCTTTGAGTGCCCTGTAGAAAATTATCCTGGGAAACGCTCACTTAGTCCTTGTGGCTGTGTAGAGTTACTGAAGGAGATACATTTGCATCAAATTACGTCGCAAAAAAGTAGAGCTCATTGTGCGGTTGCACCAGTAATATATGTCGCCGGGTCGGGCATTTTGCGTAACGTCAGCATTCTCGCAACCCCCCCCCCCCCACCTCGCACCGACCTGCCGCGCCGGGCAGCTTGGCCACTTGGCCCAATCGCCTATCTTCTGTGGCTGGCTGCCCCTGGCGTTGCCTTAGCCGGACCCTGGCTAGCCGCTAAACGAACTCAGCTATGGCCGGCTTTTATGCGACATGCAACACGATCGACCTCCCACGGACACGAGAATCGTTTGGCAGCTCGCGCCGCCAGCCCTCTTTCCATCGGCGTTTAACCGTCTTCTTCGGCTGTTTCAGCGTCTCATCTGCCAACCTATTCCCTGATAATCGACTCTTGTCTGCTAGAACTCACTTCGCTCTCTAGTCTCTTTGTCTCTGTCCCTTGTCTTTGTCTCTTGTCCTCCAGACCTCAACCCACTCTCTTGTCTCTTTGTCACTTGTGTTTGTCTATTGTCCTCCAGACCTTACCCCACTCCCTCTCTCGCCTCCGGCTTTCGAAGTGCGACCTGTGACTCCTCGGTGTGGCGCACCTCATCTGCTGGATTCTCGAGCGATCGGACATCGTTTTCAGAGACTTCACTGCACTATGCCTCGTAGCGGCAAGCGCTAAAGCGCGACCGATTAGCTGAAGAGACGGCACCGCATATTGTGGCATCACATATTGTGGCCACACATTGTGGCACCGCACATTGTTTACATGCCGTCGCATCTTTCTGCAAAGCTAATAGGCAAATCTAAGCTGCGCAAATATTCGTAGCCCACTGTAAACGCACACCCTACGACAGTGTGCGGCGGACGGGCTGCTGGTTTTCTGTCTGGGCATGAATGCTAGAGCACTACACACAGGAAACAACACTAGGGTACGACTAGCCTGCGGGTACTGTTGATCTTATGACCTCGTTACTCTAGCGGTAAACCTCCGAGGTGGCTCAGCTACCCTAGCTCGTTCGTCCCTTTTTTAAAGTGTGGCTCCTAGCTTCGCTTAATGCACATACTAAGCAAAGCCATCGCGAAAGGTACCGGCATCAATCTTATTTTGATTCTTTGCCATTTATGCTAGTGTCACTTCCGATCGAGCGGCTGTACACTCGGTGGCTCTAATTCACTGGAGCGCGATGACGCCTAAGCTGGTGGCCATGCTGCAAGTAGGGGTGCTTCAGGCTGGCGAGCTCAGCATTGACTCTGCAAGCCATGCGGACGTATTCTGACAGATACAAGTAGCACGCCACTCTGCCGAAAAGCTCAACCACCAACACTAGTCTGTGGTTCAGCGATGCAGCTCTCCGAGACATAAGCGTAAAAGTCAGGAGAAAGCTGCTCAGATGAAAAGCGAATAAAGGCAGCCAGCTTTTTACATCAAAGGGAGATTAAGGTGCGTTTTGCAAATAAATCTTGTACCATAATTGCTCTCTTCTCATTACTTCTGCGGCCCTTCAGATGCGCGATGCGTGAACGGCCAGCCAGGGCTGTCGTAAGGTTTTCCCGTTGTTTGACAGTACCCCTAATTCAGAAACTTCACGTAATTAGAATGCATACACCCCACGGCCAAAATAAAAATGGCTGACGTTAGTAGGCTAGGGTAATATTTAGGCGTTCAGAGCAAGTCCTTGAATATGGGATGCTTATTCGTCGTAAACGTCGTGCTGCAGCCTTTTCTGCATAGAATATATATATATATATATAATAATAATTATTATTATTAATTATTATTATATATATTAATATATAACCCCATACGTCTGGTTACTATTCATCCATCAAACAACCCGTAACGGCGCACAGTACTTAGCACTATAAATATATAAATATGATTTGTTTGTATAGCGCCCTAAGAGAACTTAATCTTTATTCAGGTGCTTCTCATAAGCCACACGGCCCGAGCCCACGACCTCGGCCATCCCTTGGTCGGTCGGGACGAGCTTAACCACTGGGTCAAACGTCTCCTGACATGACGACATTTAAAAAGAAACTTAAAACGTACCTGTATATTGCAGGATTTGGTGGGTTTTGTGATTTGTTCTTCGTACGCATGCATATACCTGCTTACACTATGCCTGCTGCTTGCGGATGTTACCACTAAACATTTGGTAATGCAGCATATGTGAAGTGCCGAGAGAGAGAGAGAGAGAGAGAGAGAGAGAGAGAGAGAGATTCAGTTCTCTGAGGGCGCTATACAAATATATTACTCTTAATATTAATGTTATTAGATTTTCACTGAGTGTCTCTCTCCTCGTGTCCGTCTCTCTGTCACTCTGTCTCTCTGTCTCTCTGTCTCTCTGTCTCTCTGTCTCTCTCTCTGTCTCTCTCTCTCTCTCTGTCTCTCTCTCTCTCTCTGTCTGTCTCTGTCAGTCTCTGTCTGTCTGTCTGTCTGTCTGTCTGTCTGTCTGTCTCACTCTCTCTCTCTGTCTCTCTCTCTCTCTCCTCTCTCTCTCTCTCTCTCTCTCTCTCTCTCTCTCTCTCTCTCTCTCTCTCTCTCTCTCTCTGTCTCTCTCTCTCTCTCTCTGAAATTCAGAGCTGTCCCTCTTGTCTTCAGTCTGGAGAGACTTACACAACGAGCTGGAATAACCTTGCCTCGTTGGAGAGGTCACTGGACAGTTTTGCTATACCAAGCCCAGTGGGTCAAAAGACAAACTCTGCCACAACAGGCATCAAGGATGTGACGATTTGCTATTGCCACTGTAATATCCGATCACTTGTCCCCTGCTGCCCAAAGTAACGTGAGATATGGATCTCGCCTTCTGTCTCTTAACAGACACTACCACAGCCTGAAGATGTTAAAAACCGCATCTGATAACGTCTGGGGGAAATTGGAATCGACTCACACGGTGGCATGCCTTTGTTTGGAGCACCACTTTCACTGACAAGGTCATGCTACGTCTGTACTGCCATTTCATTCTTAACTTGTTACCCGAGTAATGATGAAGTCAGACCACGGAGAGGCGAGGCATTGCCATCATGAGATGGCAGAAGTCTGAGACTGAGAATTGATCACGAATCGGAGCAGCAGGTGCAGCCTCTTCGCGAGTCGGGCTAAGAAGCCCAAGCTATGCTATACATCAAAGAGTCAATGAACTTCTGAAGGATTTCGCTATTCTCTTTCATGTCTTATTAGAGCTTTAATAATAATTGCAATTTCCTGTTGCATGAAACTATGGGTGTGCAACGACATCGCCCATTAGCGAAGGGAGTAGCGGCTTTGAACGTAACAAGGCGTTAACATCGGCTTCTCGAGACTGTCAACACGTGCTTCGGTAATTCAACACAGTAATTGTGGCTGAATCCTCCCAGTAAACCTGTGGGTTGGTCTAGAAGGAAAATTTAACGGGGGGGGGCCAAATCGACTGCTCTTTTTATTCATTGCGTTAGCAGAAAAGCATCTAAGTTTCTTCTTCTAAACTTCTAAAAGCATCAGCAAGTGTCACTTCAGCCTTAAAAATCTGGGAAATACTCAATCATGGTTTGTAGGAAGCTGTAGCTTCCCTTAGACATGATTGACGCTGATTTGCTCAACGCGCCACTGGGCATGAGACTGCCTGGCCGTTGATTGACGGCTAATTTTCGTTGCAGTGAATTTTTTCATGCGGTATATAGATTAAGCTCGCGCTGTCATCCATGGGCTCAGCAGATTGAATGCGATTTATTTCTCTCACTGACGCTAAGCAAGATCTTTAACTGCAAGTGGCGGGGTCAACTAATAAGAAGCCAGCTATTACGAAAATATGAGCCTAGTGTTTATTCTGTCTCAAGTTAGAACGAATGCTTCTTACCTTAGCTCTCTCCCACATCGTGACATTTCTCACACGAATGCGCAAAATGACCTACGAATCAACTCAGCAGCTTTCAAACAAACGTGTTTTCGTGACAGCGCGCATTAAAAATGCTGCTGTCTGCCGAAAATCAATTGGTGAAGCTCTACAGACAAACCGAGAAGGAGCGAGGAACAGTAAAAGCAAAAGTTCCAAGTACGTCACTCCGGCGACTCTTAATGCTGGCAATGCAAGAACACCAAATAATATCAAGCGTTGGCAAGAAGTGTGATCATGGCAGGTCGGAGGCGTTTACTTAAATAGCGAAACGCGGCAATTCTGGGAACTATTGGAGCGATTCTTATAGTTTGACAGTCTTCAGACTGCAAGGTACGCGACACCACGCAGAACACCGAAGCGGGCTCTAAGAGACGTGTATTCACACGCACGGACGCCGCAGCGGCTGCCCGTACGCAAACGCGCTGCCTTGTGTCTTCGTTGTAACTATCGTGGCCTCTCCGGCCCAGTACATAGCGATCGCCGCCATATATCTGACTGACACTGTTGCACGCTGCCACTCAGCGAACTTGCATGCTGACCCTGCGCATGTCACCCCCTAACCATGTTATTCTTGTTGTTTATTGAGCACGCCACCACTAACCATTCGATCGTGCTTCCTTTGCAGCAATTGTAAAGCGCCTAGAAAGAAATTGAGTTCTCTGAGGGCGCTTTATCAAACGTATTATTATTATATTATATAATATTTAATATATATAAATTTAATATATAATATTATATATTATATAAACGTATTATTGTTATATATATTGCAATAAACCATAAACCAAAAGCAGCACTATAATCTCCGCTGGTCCATAAACGACTCTAGGCCATAGACCGGCCGTAGTGGGAATAATAATGCAATAAATGCCATTGACCCATAAACCGCAGTTGTAGGACATTTTCACCCTGTAAGTTTCCCAGGGACATTTCCCCCAAGTGGGCCCTAGGACATTTCCCCCGAACATTCCCCCGGGTAGGACATTTCCCCCATGTTGATGAATGTATAACTAAGAATACAGATATATATATATATATATATATATATATATATGATCAAATGAAGTTCACACTCTATTACAATAAAATCAACTCAGTATAATTAGAAGAATGGATGGATTGGAAGGACGGTTTCTAAAGAAGCGAGCGGCGGCTGCGGTTGCAGCAGCTGCGGCAGCGGTGAGCTGTACAGTTTGGTCCCGCTCGACGCCGCTAGGCACTCGTTTATACCCGTCAAAGCGGGCATGCGCTACGACGTGCCGCGCATTCCTGCAAATGAGCGCTAAGCCTCGGAGGTCTACTGAGTATACCTCGAGCTCAAGAGATCTAGCTACGCCCTAATACGCACTAATTAAAGCGCGGAATACGAGCAAGGGCGGATTTAGGCGGTGGGGGCGCAGCCCGCCCTAAACCCTTAAACCTAAACCCTAAGCCCTAAACCCTAAACCCTAAACCCTAAACACTAAACCATAAACCCTAAATTCTAAGCCCTAACCCTAAATCCCAAACCCTAAATTCTAAAACATAAACCCTAAAACCCTAAACGCTAAACCCGAAACCGTAAAAGCCCTAAACTCTAAAAACCCTAAACACTAAACCCTAAAACCTAAACCCTAAACCATATACCGGGGGGATGTCGTACCCCAGGGGTAAATGTCCGGGGGTAAACGTCCAGGGGGAATGTCCGTACCCCTACACCATGAATACCACAAATTAGCCACAATTCAGACAGCCCTAGAGATTATTAGAGGTTCTTAACTACAACCTATATGTAGCGGATATGTAATACGTAATAATTAGTCTTACTCTGGGTTTCGAGCTTAAAAGTTGTGCTTTGAGCTTTGAACGAGTCAGATGTACTTTGGGCTTCGTGATAAGATAACGCTGTGGCTGTGTGTGCTGTAATATTTTTATAGTAATAATAATAATAATAATAATAATGCACTTGATTAAGCACCCTCAGAGAACTCAATCTATTTCTAGGCACTTTACATTTGCTGCAAAGGAAAATGCAATTGAATTGTGAGTAATATCATGTTTGATAAACAACATGAATAGCATGGTTAGGGGTGACATGCACAGGGTCAGCATGCAAATGTGCTGTGAACAAGTAGCCTCACTGTGGCTTTGAAATATGCTAAATATTATACCCGAGGACATCGACTGGTTGTAACCAGGTGCGGGTGACTGGTTGTTACAAGACCAAGGCGATTGGCTATACCAGGTTTCACTCAGGTACATGACCAGGTGTGAGCGATCTTGATTGCCGACGTGCACTGCTACCGCGGTGGAGACTTCTACCTGCTGCGATAGTGCCTGCGTGAATCGATAGTGCATCTGCAGCTAGGACTTTGAGGCGTCATAACAGAGACAATAACACACCCAGGATCCGCTGCAGAACCTAAACTGGCTTCTTTTCGATTACACTCGGTATAAGATTTCAACTGTTGTCCTTAATTCAGCGGTGAAATGACCGGACACTCAAACAGATGCTATTTTTTGCGTGGCGAACCCGTCCAAACGGTGAACTGGCAAGATCGAGCCTCGTTATAATGTAGGAAACACTCCGTCATCCCTCGCCAGAGTACCGCATACCGTCTTTAGCTTCCCTGGTCCCACAAATAACTGCGATACATCGCGATGCACCTACGATTCAGCGGCGGGTAAACCCAAAACACATTTTTGTATAATGTGGAATCAAAATCACCGTACCACGACGCTTATTGTGGAAATGGTAGCTGTTTTAGTTTGAATGTGCAGGGAGGCTGGCTAATATGTAGGGTGGCTGGCTGGCCCGGGCCATCGGAGGCCATAGCGGAAGAGCAGCCATGCAGTATGCCATGAAATTATTTTGGTAAACCCGAGACACTGTTTTCAATAGTGCGGAATCAAAACTGCGGTTGCGCGTCTATTATGGAAATACGAGATTTATCGCAGCTCAAAATTGCACGGTGGCCCTGGCCATTGAAGACCATTGCGTGAGAACGCGAATGCACGGTTATAGAAAATCTTTGGTTAAACCCGGAACAATGTTGTCTATAAATTAAATTGAAAAATCACAGTAGTTCGATGCCTACTGTGGAAATTGCAGCTGTATCGTAGTCCGAAAATGTAGGACTGCTCATTGAGCCGGGTTACCGAAGATAGTTGCACAAGAACGCGCATGTGCGATCGCGTGAAATTTGTTGTATTAATCCGGATCACTGCTTTGTGTGACGTGGAATTAAAAACCGCAATAGTGCGATGCCTATTGCTGCAATAGCAATTGTATGACAATCTGAATATTCAGGCAGGCTGAATGGCCCGGACAAATGGAGGCCATAAATAAATAAATACAATAAAATCAATACTAGCTGATTTAACAGCCTTTTTGTGTGTAGCAACAGAAGGACCTTGACGGCTATCACCACCGCTTGAAGCGGCGATAAAGAATCACCCAACACAGGATTCGAACCCACGCCCTCGGGACCGAGGTCGTGAAAAGCAACCGCCTTACCTAGTGTGCCATCACGGCTCACCATAGAGTAAGAACAGGCAGGCGCCATGGCGTGCAACTCGATGGATAAATCCGGAACACTGCTCTGTAATGACGAATCAAAACCGTAGTTTCGCGAAGCTTTTGTAGAAATGGCAGCTGTGTCTTAGCTTGAATATTTAGGGCTACTATTTGGGCCGGTCCATCAGAGGTCATAGTCTGAGAGTTCGCAGGCGAAATCGCCTGCGTTTTGGTGGGTAAACTTGACATATTGTTCTCTATCATTTGAAATAAAAACCACAGTTTCGCGAAACTTTTTTTGTGGAAATGGCAGCTTTGTTGCAGTTTAAATGAGTGCCATCGCATGAAATTTGGTTGGTAATCCTGAAACACTATCATTTGAAGTGAAAAGCACAGCTGCACGACGATTTTTGTGGAAATAGCAGCTGTATCGCAGTTCAATTGTTTAAGGCTGCCAACTAGGCAGGGCCACTGATGGCTATAGCACGAGAACACGCAAATGTAACCACATGAAATTCGATGTATTAAAGTGGAACACTGTTTTCTATAATCTGGAATCAAAACCGCAGCTTCGCGAAACTCTTTGTGGAAATGGCAGCTTAATTGCAGTATAAATGTTTTGGGCTTCTATTTGGGCGAGGCCGTTGGAGGCGATAGCATGAGAACGACGCGGAAGCTCAATTGCATGAAATTTGGTTGGTAAAATTAGCATGCTTTCATCTATCATCTATAATCAAAATCGCATTTTCTGACGTTTATTGTGGAAATACCCGATGTATCGCAGTGTATCGTGATACCACCCAGCTTCCGTCTCCACATCTTCGGAGACGGGTCAGCCATTTTGAGTAGCGGCGAGCAACAAGTCGGACAGCTAGGAAGGCAATATAGATTGAGATTCCAATTTTTCCTAGATACCGCGGAGGCGAGAAATCTATATAATTTGTCAACCAGAAAGGCTGCAATGATCTGATCAGAGATGCTGGTCTTACCGAGTCCAGCGCAGAACTTCAGACATCTTGGCTCAAGAAGTTTCACTTCTCGGACGAAAGTGAGAAAGTAGCGGATCAGAGACAGCAGCACCAAATTCTTTTCAAGCTCTTCAGTTGGAAAGATTGGATGTGCTTCTGCAACAATGTGGCCGGTCTATTCGAGGGTTTAGGAATCATCTGTGACCAGAGTGAATTCAAGTGCCGCCTATTCATACACCATTCAATCATGCTTCCTTTCCAGCCTTTGTAAAGTGCCTAGAAAGCGATTAAGTTCTCTGAGAGCACTATACAAATGAAATGTGTTGTTATTCTTATTTTTGCATACAGCTCATCCAGGTCAGGTGCCTCGAAGCCATGCTGCTTTATAACGGGACTGCATACACACCGGTCTCTCCTTATGGCTCACTCTGTCCTCCTTAAAGAGCACTACGCAACGCTTGGTCTACGTAGGTGGTCAGAGGGGTCAAACTAGGGACCTAAGCTTCGAGCGAGTCGTTAAAATGTTACTGAGTGCCTTTGAGTATGGCACACTAGGTAGAACGGTAGCTATCACGACCTCGGTCCCGAGGTCGTGGGTTCGATTCCTGCGGTGGGCGATTCTTTATCGCCACTGCATGCGGTGGTGATAGCCGTAAAGGCTCTTCTGTCGCTATACAAAAAGAGGCTGTTTAATCAGCAAGGATTTATTTATTTATTGGAAACTTCAATATTGGGTCATTTCTGATGGGTCTTCAAGGTCGTTTCACAAAGTTTTAGTGCTTTCTTTGCCTATGGAACAACCGGGGACACTAAGGCGCACTGTAAAAAATGGGACTGGCCGCAGGGGACCGAGTTCGCGGTAGGGAAGGACAAAATCAAGCGGAAGCCACTCGCTAGGCTCTCGGAAGATGCTGCCGCCACGACTGCACATCCAGCTAGGCCTCATCGAGCAAATTTGTTTCACCCCTTTAGACAATGAGTCATCAGCTTCAAGTTCCTTCAACGTGTCTGTCCGCAGCTGTTGTAGGCAAAGGTCAGCGCTGATATCTTCGTTGAAGCACAGATAAAGCAGACCGTAGAGAGGAAAGTGACGGCTTCACCGAGAAGCTGAACTGGATGGAGAAAGTGGTTTTGGAACAGATTCGTTTCAGCGATTCACGGCACTCTGGACAATCTCACAAGGCTGAAAACTACGAGCAGCTGAGCTGGTTCATGCTCTCATATGGAACTATGCTAAAAAACGGGGTGCAGAATTTCCGTCAGAAGTCATTCTTCATGCTCATCTTTAAAGATTCAAGGAGAGCACTGGAACTTATCCAGAAGAGCGAGGCGAGCGCTTTCAGCGTGATATAGTGGAAATTGAACGTCGTTATCAATGGCGGTATACACAATTACGATATGTGATTACGCTTGCGGGCTTTTTCGAGAAAAGGGATTTGCAGTAAAGCCGCAAATCTAGAGCATCTAATTAGCTCTGAATTCCTTTGATTAGCCATTTCACTTTTGTAAGACTTGAGAGTAAATGCGCGTTAATGTTGATTCATTTGGTGTGCTTTCTGACTAAATACGAACCACGATGCTCCAATCGGTCGGTTTTCTTTTCGTAAAGGGTTCATTTCAATTGAACCACTGACTTAATAATAATAATAATAATATTGCACTTGATAAAGCGCCCTCAGAGAACTTAATCTCTTTCTAGGCGCTTTACATTTGCTGCAAAGTGATACGCAATAGAATAGTAAGTAAAATCATGCTTGAAAAACAAACAAAATGAATAACATGGTTAGGGGTTACATGCACTGGGTCAGCATGCAAATGTGGTTAGTGGCAGCATGAACAGTGTCAGCACGCATAAGCACATCGAGGGCGAATCACAAGGACCCACTAAATGCTGTCCTAAATAGGTATGTTTTTAAGTTTCTTTTAAATGTGGTCAGGTCAGGGGATGTTCTGATGCAGGTCGGGAGGGAGTTCCAGGCTTTGGGAGCATACGAGCTAAATGCACGGTCTCCAAAGGATTTAAGGTTTGTACGAGGTATTTCTAGACTGTTGGATTCCGAAAAGCGAGTGGTACGATGCTTTGCCTGATGGGGTAGTATATCTGAAAGGTAGGCTGGAGCCATAGAATGAAGAGACCTAAAAGTGAGCGACAAAACCTTGAAGTCACAAAAGCCGAATTTCTAAGGAATAATGACCATTGTATGTACTGCTTAGCGCAGATAATTAGGAATTTACGCTTTCTAGCCAATGACAAAAATCAAGTTTCATAGCATAATCAATTAGTTATAAAACCCGCCAAATGTGATAAGTTATTATACTCTTGACACTAAATGCTCGTAATACAACAACAGCACATAATACGGGTCGAAAATAAATGTAACCTTATAATGAAAATAATATTAGCTCGTTTTATATAACGCCATATATGAAATAAATCTCTATCAAGACAAATTTTGACTCGCTGCATGAGAATCAATAACCAAGGATTAGTGACATGCATGTTATCAAGTCTGCAAAAGCAAACAAGTAACCTGTTTAGGTAGGCCTCCTTAGGCAAGCATGAAGACACTCATGGCCACTATTTTATTTACCTCCGGCTAAGGAGATGCTCCGGATTATGCACTGGCATGCACGCAAAGCACACGACAACATAAAACGACTAATTCCAACCGTTGAAGGAATCTGACTGGAACAGACGCGTCTTTAGCGGAGACTTAAATGCTGCAAGGTCATTGCAGGTGGTGACAGTAGCCAAAAGCTAGTTCAAGGCTTTCGGTGCATGCGAGCCGATGGCTAGATCACCAAAACATTTCAATTTAGTGCGAGGGAAGATAAGGTGGCTAGATGCTGATGCGCGGGTGGTGAGAGAGAACTGCGGAGGAAGTCAGTCAAGCGGCTGCCGCAAGCGAGTGTAGCGACCTGCCCGCCATACAGAGGATCTTGAAATCGACTCGATACTTGATGGGGAGCCGGTGTGTCTCAGACAGAAAAAGACAACACAGCTTTCTGATTTATCAGGCTCATATTTTTAGCGGCAGAAGAGCTTCGCATGCTCTGTCACCACCTCTCGCAGTTGGTAATAGCGGATTGCCCGTTGCAGGATTCGAACCCTGGACGCGGTTTGAGAAGATTGATAATATTGTCAATCCATGGGCTCTGACATACACGGACATTTTAATGACTTGGCAGCTACGCCGTTAACGGGAGACAAGACGAGCTACTGAGTTCTGCACCAATTGCAGACAAATAACTGTGAAGGCCAGGAGTCACGAAGAAAGAGAATTAGAGTAATCTGGACGTGACGTCACTTGCCGTACCAGCCGTAATGTACAGGCAATTATTTGGGCCATCGAGAGTTCTGGGTGAGTGATAACGCCGCTTCCAGGATTCCGAGCGGTGGATCGTCATGCCAGAATATGTCGCACGTTTTGTGACGCTTCCTGAACTAGTCGAGAGTTACGCGAAGCTAGCACTAGTATCGGAAGTGAGTTTGAACGATTTGTCAGCATGTGTCCAATGTTTCAAGTAGGAGCTAGGAATGTTAACTGAAGTACCGGATCGTCTAACAATCGCTAGATTAAATTTATGTACTAGGAAGTGTCAACCCTTTCAAATGGAAGGACAATACATCTTTATGTCATTGGCGGATCGGGTGTACGATCTGATCAGGAAAAGAGACTGTTATAGACTGACCAAAGCTAAGAAATGCAGGTCGAATGCGTGATATTTTGAGATTACGCACCTAGGACGGCGGTTTTCTAAGGGGGTTTCTTCCATAGCTGCCTCTCTCCATTAACTTAAGGGTAATAGTGTCAAGTTGTAATGGCTGACTGTAGCCGATGCCACGTTCAAACACTTGAAATAAGCTTAAGCAACGGCACCTGTTTTTAAGTGTCTGGACCAGTGCCTTCCCTGTATCCTGTATTCCCTGTATCCTAGACTGTGACGCTAGCAACCTCAGGATTGGTGATGTGCTGTCTCAGTGTAAAGATGAACATGCACAATTAGTAGCTTATTTCCGTTAAGTTGTAAATGTTCCGTAGAGAATCGCTGTAAGTCTTTGGTAACATTTTAGCCCTTAAAAAAAGTCTCTTGATTTCCAGCCGTCCCTTTGTGGGGCTTGCTTCACGATCTGCACTGACCACGTGGCCCAGAAGTGGTTTACCATACACTCGAAGACATAATGAGAACTCACTAAGCTGATCGGAAAGCTTGACCAATGTAATAGATATTAGACAAAACAAAGTTACGACTGCCCACGGGAATGCCGTCATCCTGAGTCGTGGACCCTGTCCCGTTAAGTACAAGTATTTTGTCGACGAGGAAGTTGATCACTGTATTACTGTATGCTATCAGGGTTGAAGACGATGCAGATATGTTATGGATATAATGCATAGGCATGTTAGAGTAAAGACATAGGCATAGGAGGGGAAAGACCAGCAGTCACTGATATCGTGAAAAGCCAGTTTCGCGCTTCAAACGAGTAGGTCATCCCCACATCGAAGCCGCTAAATATTTTTGGTCACCACGGCACATGCATTAGTGATTGCTACAAACAAAATAAGCACCTTCAAACGGTCTGATTAAAATTTGGCTGACTGTGAAAGAATCTCGAAATTAGCTTCATAGTTCTGAGATGGATATACTTAGTCTAACCGGTACCAATTACTTATCTCAAAAGGCTACCGCCAACGGTCAAAGATCAAAGGTCGACCGTCAACCAGCTCATTCGCCGCTCCCAGTTCAGCACCTTACCAATGTTCCTCGTAGCAATGTAGCAGATCTCTTCTCTAGCTTTTTCGTCAGCAACAGAGATAATAATGATAAAAATTATATCCATTTGTATAGCGCCCTCGGAGAACCTATTCTCTTTCTAGGTGCTTTACATATGCAGATAAGATCGGAGAGTCAATCCCCACTGGAGGAAGTCCCCGCTGGGCCCCTCTGCCTCAGTTTCCTCGACTCCTGCCCATGATGCACCTCAATGTATGCCATGCCTTCAAGGCCTGCCGTCAGTGACCTCATCTCGAAGTTCGTCTTCTTCCTTCTCGAAGTTCTTCTTCATTTCTTCTTTGTAATTACTAGACTAGTGGCCCTCTAGACTCTATAACCACCATTCTTATAATAATAATAATAATAATAATAATGCACTTGATAAAGCGCCCTCAGAGAACGCAATCTCTCTCTAGGCGCTTTACATTTGCTGCAAAGGGAAATGCAATTGAACGGTGAGTAAAATCATGCTTGATAAACAGACAAAATGAATAACATGGTTAGTGGTAACATGCACAGGGTCAGCATGCAAATGTGGTTAGTGGCAGCATGCACAGTGTCAGCACGCACAAGCACATCAAGGACGAATCACAGGGACACACTAAATTCTTCGTCGGAGATTCATAGATTGGCTGCTGTTCTGCGTAAATAATATCACAGATATGCCCATAGCTTCGCGTATTTTCCCTGTATCTTTCGAAAAGCCGATTGATTGTTAGGCCGGCCGCTCGTTAAGAAAGCAAAACTTGACCGGAAGAACTTAAGCAACTTTCAACTAGCGTCCCTCCTTCCAATTATATCAAAGACGCTGGAACGCGTATTTGTAGACCAGCTAAACTTTTACAATAAAACTTTAAGCATTACAAGTAAGCTCTAGTAATTGTTAGAGCAAACACACTCTGGTGAGTCAGCGCTGATGGAAATGATGAACGACCTTCTAGAAAATTTAGAGTACAGTCTTCCTAGTTGTTTCGCTCGATCTTTAGGCAGCGTTCAATATTATTGATCACCAACTCCTTCTCGAGCGTATCTCACCTCTCTCGGGCCACACTGGCGCTGCGCTGCAATGGTTTAGGTCCTACATCATGGAGAAACTTTAAGGTATTGATGTCGACTGGCAACAATTCTGTGCGCCTCTAAAGTACGGAAAATCTATGACCATAAATGCATGTCGTTGGTCCATTTCTGTTAGTAATTTATGCTCCCTATCTTGCCGATTTAATACCTAAGACAGATATAAGCATTCATTTTAATTTAGATAACACAAGCCAAAATCTGAACTCTGATCCCCCAGATTTCCAGATTGGCAAACTCTCTCAACTCATTTGCTGCGTGTACAGCCGATATTCGAAATTGATGTAAGCACGCTTTCTTAAATTGAATGAAGATAAAACCAACTTGCTAGTTATGAAAAAACCTTGTGTCGCCAAGAAATTGGAAAGCTCAACGCTCAAAATTGGCCCTGCCAGCATATCTACAGCAGCATAGGAACGGAATCCGGCGTCCTGCTTCAAAGTGACTTTTGACTGCAAGACCACATTAGCTAAACTATCGAGCCTGCCTACTTTCAGATACGTACCATTGCAAAATCCGGGCCTGCTTAGACAGCAATATCACATCAAAGTTGTTCAATCCATTTGTGACATCACCTCTTGACCTTTGTAACTTCCTACTCAGCGATATCCCGTTATTCCGATATTCCGGCATAAAGGCGCTCGTAGTTGGTGCAAAACTCTGTAGCTCGTCCGCCGAGAGCATCGCAGAGTATGCCCGCGGCCGTGCAAGCCACTTAATCGGCATCTCTTAATTAATACTTGGGGCTTGAGAGCATTAAACCACCAGCAAAGGACGAATCTACCCGGACCCGAAATCGTAGTGCCGGCTGGCAAATGCTAAACATACTCGCCGTAGTGAGCCATGATGGTACACTAGGTGAGGCGGTTGCTTATCACGACCTCTGTCCCTAGGTCGTGGGTTCGAATCCTGCGGTGGGCGATTCTTTATTGTAGAAAGCTGCAGGCTGTGGTGATAGCCGTGAAGGCTCGACTGTCGCTATACAAAAGAGGCTGTTTAATCCGCCTCATTACTTCCAGTTGGCCGCCAGCAGGCGATGCGAGAGCATCGTCAATTCCGCCCCCGTTAAATTTCCGCTCACTAAAAACCAAGAGAAAAAACTTATATCAGTTTTTCCAGGAGAATAAAATAAATAAATAAGTTCTAGCTGATTAAAAAGCCTCTTTTATATAGCGACAGAAGAGCCTTCACGGCTATCACCACCGCATGCAGTTGCAATAAAATATCGCCCACCGCGGGAATCGAACCCACGACCTCGGGACTGAGAAGCTAGATGCATTTCTGCTGACAGAGACGTTGATGACGCACTGCTCTGGTGGCTGAGTATCTGAGACAAAGCCCGCCCGGGCTCTCATTCTTTCAGTCAACGTGCTCTCGACTGGCTGGATATCTGCCGTTGTTCGTGAGTCTATTGGCTAAAAGACCTGTATTTCTTCGCATAGGTTGTCGTTCGAATCAATTGCTATCTGGTCTCCCGTCAAAGACCATGCTTCAAAAAGATGTGACATAACGACCTTCTTCTGGTTGTCTAAACTTGTTTATGGAGTAGCTTTCCGAGTTCCTCACCCATTAAACTCTTCGTGTGTGACAGGTCCTTGTTGATTGCAGGAGACTTAAGACCGACGCGTTAATTATTCCGTTCATATCGGTGATCATACCCTGGATCTCGTTACAACTAAGGAAGTCTGGCACACTGATCTTGTTGTGTGCCCGCTAGCCATCTCGAATCATTTTTAATTCCCGTTTACTGTTCCTACTCCGGTATACGTTGAGGGTAACGTCGAGTTTGTCCAGCGATGCAACTTGAGAAACATTAACCCGGAGAAACTTTTGAAATCTGTCTGAGGCAGTTCTTCATGATCTGTACCCAGATTCGGCTGACAGCCCAGATACCCTCACTGTTGCAGTGAACATGATACTTGGGGCTCCCTTGAGACCATGCTCCCGTACATTCTGTCCTTGTACCAAGTCTTGGAGATTTCTGTCAACTATCGAAAAGCTTCGACAGCTGCCCGGTGAACGCCGATGTAGGAAATCTGGGTCTGATGACGACGACCTGGCCAATTTCAAAGGCTTCCTCTGAGTCTACATCCGGAAGCTTAGAAAAGCCAGGTTTTTTCATTCAAAAACAAAAGTCCTACCAGTTTGACACACAAAAATTCATAAAACGGCGAAAAACTAATTTTCCAACTCTGAGAGGTCTCACGACCCAGATATTAAACCAGCTCAGCCGCCAAGTTTTCAGCCTTGTTCATTGAAAAAATTGAACGTATATTTGGGTCTCCATAAATCCTCCTCCGAAAAAAGCAATCGCTGAGTCGCACCCTGTGAACTTCCCTTCGAGATATTTCGAGGTTTATGTATGCGATACGGCTACCTTGATAAAGTCTAGTAAAAAGAGCTCGTCTCTTGAAGATCCTATACCGCTCCTCTGTGGCCTTCATTGGCCGACAAAATTAGTTCAGCCGTAACTGAGATTGTATATGCTTCTCTGGAAAAAGGAGTTTTATCCGTTTTTTTCAAATGGCCATTTTTAGACAGATAATCAAAAAGCCTGGATTAGATTCAAAGGTCCTAGAAACCTATCGCCCAGTTCCCCTTCTTCCTATTTCCCTATATACCCATTTCCCATCTTCCGTATTTGACTACGGCTCCCGAAAAGACTGGCGCTAAACAGCTTGTAGCGCGAATTGAAAAATAAATTGTGAGAAGCACTTCAGTCGAGATTCAAGCGAAGCCACTACAGTGAAACAACTTCCACCGTGGAATCAATGGCATCCTGTGCAGCAACGATGACGAGAATGTCACAGCGCCAGTCCTGCTGGATCTACCAGCTGCCTTCGACAGTATTGATCACAGTATCCTACTTGCACGGTGGAGAACAACGATCGGTCAGGCGCACGAGGCACTGTGCCATTCAAATCGAACTTTCCTGATCGTGTTAAATCCGTGACGTTTAGAGAGTCAGGTCTCATCCACCAGAACAGTCACCCGTGGAGTCCCAGGAGGGTCCGTCCTCCGTCCTCTGCTGTTCTCCGTTTATTCTGAGCCTCTGGGAAAAGTGAACTAGGCCCGTGGAATTGGCTATCACTTTTATGCTGACGATTTATAACTGTATTTGTCATTTAACCGTCGGAATCTGCTGCAGCGACTGAAACTAAATGCTTGCCTTGCAGACATTTGACCCTGGATGTCGGCCAACTTCTTTAAGTTGAACGGCAGTAAAACGGAAGTGCTACTCGGATACCCAAAGTGTGTGGCTGGACTAGAATACTTTGCTCTTACAAGGTGATGCTATTGCGCCACCATTGCTGTGCGTTCGAAATTTAGCTGTTGTCTTTTACGACTGCCTAAAATTTAAAAGTTTCATTAAGAAGACTGCCTCAACAGCTAGCCATAATGTCCGATCCCTGTCTAAGATTAGGGACTGTCTGCTGCGACGGCTAGAACAAAATTAGATAGCTCCCTGCTTCTGTCTTAGCTTGACTATCGTAATTCCATTTTGGCTTGGGTACTGAAAACCACAAGGCCAGTGTGACTGGTGATGAATATGGCTGCCCGGCTAATTAACAAATCCTTAATATCTGACCATGTTTTTTCTTTGCTGAGGAATTTTCAATGACCGCTGACCCACAAAGCCCGCCACAGCTTGGCTCCTTTGTGTAATTACAAGTATCGATAGTGGGCGGCAGTTGGCTAAGTTCTCCTGGCCTAGTCTCATTTTAATGCTTGGCTTGAAAAAAGCGTCTGAAAGATCCGGACACATAATCCTAGGCCAAGGTCAAACTGAACATGCTAATCATGCAGAGAAGCAGTAAATCTAGGCATCTTTAAAGGAAAACAGTATTTACAGGTATGCAGTCTAGAGAGCTAGCAGTCTTCTTAGACTGAGAGCTAAGCTTCTAAATTAGGGCAGCAGGGTACCGGCTTGAAAATTGGCAGCAAACTAGAGCCATGACGGCAGGCTGAAGACATCTGGAAGGGTGACGTTTTGTGGGTGGACTTTGCGATCTTGTCTATCTCGAGGGAAAAGGAGCTGTAGAGGCGATCTGCTAAATCGGCTCAAGGAGCTTGAAGCATCCTGAGGTAGCTCCTCGATGGAACTACACACATGATGCTTCAAGGTCCTTGCTCTCAATCTTTGGCAACCTTATTCGAACCCCCTCGGGTTGAGCTTCGAATACAATGTCATGTGATGTAGCCAGTGTGCTTGCCTGTTATTTTACTTATTGAATTCGTATGCTTCACGGGAGTTGCCCTAGAAGCCACTGCCAGATCGTGAATCGCTGTGTGAGCTTTCTGCTGCCTTCAAAGCCTAAAGCCTTTTGTCAGCTGGCAGGACTTCCTGAGGACGAGCCGCATTGGGTAGCGCTAGTGGTACTTGTTCTATCTATATCGCAATTTAGTTTCCCTATAATCAGGTTTGGAGAGGATAGTTATTAAAAACTATCAATTTAAGATCATACTTTGGTCAATAGCATGCTATCACCACTGGGCCACATTTCATGGCAAATGAAGTTGATTTCGAGTCCTGCAGCAGGCATTTCTTTAGAAAAATATCAACGACTACTTTACTCTTGTTTAGCGAGGTCCTTGATCACGAAAGCCTCGGGTCACGAACTTCTGGGCTGATGAAAAAATGACTTAGGTTACGAACCCGTTTCCAGTTTACGAACCAAACCCAATGGGCTTTTATGAGCTTCACGAGTATTCAGGAGCAATAAAGTATTTGAATGGATCAGCAGTCACAGGTTTCTAAAGAAGCACCGGAAAGCAAAAGAGTTCCTACCAATACGTCGTGCGCTAAATTGAGCCCTGAAAGTGCTAGCAAGGTACTACTACACTGAAAAGATCGAGATTTGAGTTGGGTAAAACCTCCGCGATGAGTGAGACGCATTTTAAGTATTATGGAGTGTTTTCTTGCTATTTTTCTAATGCGGGTACGATCTTTCGCCTTAGCTACCGCATCTACCGCTGGCAGCGGATGATGAAGAATTGCCTGCTGCAGGACTGTAACCCGCGACCTGGGTCGCGAAGTGCTAGCAAACTAGCCCTAGGTTACGACCCGAGGCTACGAGGTTACGACCCGAGGCTACGAGGTTACGACCCGAGGTTACGAGGTTACGACCCGAGGCGGGGTGAAACAAGCGGGATGAAAGCTGCTAAGGCTCTCGAGTCGTTATTGGAATGAGAGTGTCGATTCGGCAGCTCTTTAAATTTTAAAACTATGAGTACAAAACCGCTCCATAGATAAGGCAACTTTTTATTGTATCGATGCATGCTAAAAATAATGGATTAATTATGGCGCCTCGGAGAACTGAATTTTTTTATAGGCACTATACAATTGCTGTAAAGGAAAAATGATCGAATGGTTAGTGGTAGCATGCTCAATGACAACAAGCATAAAATGGTTAGAGATGACATGCATAGGGTCAGCATGCAAATATGTTTAGTGGCCGCATACACAGTGTCAGCATTACACCAAGCACGAAAAGGAAAAATCATATGGACCCACTAAATGCTGTGATAAGTAGATGCCTTTTTAGTTTCTTTTTAAATAGGGTCAAGTCAGTAAATGTCGTGACTCAAGTCGGGAGTGAGTTTCAGGCTTTGGGAGTATAGATCTAAAGGCACGGTCTCCAAAGGATTTGAGGTTCGTACAAGGTATAGGTAATTAGATTCCGAAAAGCAGATGGTACGATGCTTAGCTCAGTGGGGGGAGTAGATCTGATAGGTAGACTGAAGCCAGAGAATGAATGGACCTAAAAGTGAGTGACCAAACCTTGAAGACGGTGCGTTGCTTGACTAGGAGCCAGTGCAGGTCGGTGAGAAGCGGTGTGATGTGGCAACTGAGACGCTCACGGCAGACAAGCCTAGCTGCAGAGTTTTGCATCAGCTGTAAGCGCCTGATTGCACAGGCCGGTAGACCAGCAAGCAGTGAGTTACAGAAGTCAAGACGGAATGTCACAAATGCATAAACCAATTTAGATGTGGTATCCCTGTCTAAACAAGCCCGAATTTTAGCAATGTTATGTAGCTGAAAGTAGGCAGACTTGACTGTGGAGCTGATGTGGTCGTCTAATAAAAGGTCACTTTGGAACAGGGCCCATAGATTGCGTGCAGATTATAATAATAATAATAATAATATTGCACTTGATAAAGCGCTCTCAGAGAACTTAATCTCTTTCTAGGCGCTTTACATTTGCTGCAAAGTGATATGCAATAGAATAGTAAGTAAAATCATGCTTGAAAAACAAACAAAATGAATAATATGGTTAGGGGTGACATGCACAGGGTCAGCATGCAAATGTGGTTAGTGGCAGCATGCACAGTGTCAGCACGCACAAGCACATCAAGGACGAATCACAGGGACCCACTAAATGCTGTCCTAAATAGGTGTGTTTTTAAGTTTCTTTTAAATGTGGTCAGGTCAGGGGATGTTCTGACGCAGGTCGGGAGGGAGTTCCAGGCTTTGGGAGCATATGAGCTAAATGCACGGTCTCCAAAGGATTTAAGGTTTGTACGAGGTATTTCCAGACTGTTGGATTCCGAAAAGCGGGTGGTACGATGCTTGGCCTGATTGGGGAGTATATCTGAAAGATAGGCTGGAGCCATAGAATGAAGAGACCTAAAAGTGAGCGACAAAACCTTGAAGTCAATCCGTTGCCTCACTGGTAGCCAGTGCAGGTCGGCGAGAAGTGGAGTAATGTGGCAACTGCGACGCTCACGACAGACAAGCCTAGCTGCAGAGTTTTGCACAGCTGCAATCGCCTGATCGCACACGCTGGTAGGCCAGTAAGCAGTGAGTTGCAGAAGTCGAGACGGGATGTCACGAATGCATGGACCTCAACAGGAGATATGCTGGCAGAGCCAATTTTGAGCCTTAGCCTTTCCAATCTTTGAATCACGCTTGGTTTGCCCATAACTAGTAAGTTAGCTTTATCATTGTTTAGGTTTAGAAATTTGCTGCCATCTATGTGCGGACGTCATCAATACATGCAGCAAGGAAGTTGATAGAATTCGAGGTGCTCGAAGGCTGGGAGGAATCAAAGTACAACTGAGTGTCATCCGCATAGAAGTGAAAGCCTAGGTTGTGCTTGGCAATCACATCGGCAAAAGGGAGAGTATAAAACGTGCAAAGAACCGGAGCCCCGAGCACGGAGCCCCGAGGTACCCTATCCTTCGGAAGTTCTTCTGTTTATCTGCTTCCATTCACGTCATTCCACTCCGATGTCTCACACTTAGATGGGACCTGGCCCAGGACAGAGCAGAGGTCGCCCGTCGCGCCGCCGCCGTCCACCTACCCCACCTGCTTCCAGTACTTGCTATGGATGCAGCCAACGGTCTGCTATGGGCGCTATGCCAGAAGCAATCATTTCAACTCGGCTGATCTCCTGATCCTAAGCCCTTTAGCCTATAGCCTAAGCCCTGAATCCTAAGCTCAAAAAACTTGAACTCTAAGCCGCAAACCAAAAAAAGCAAACATAACCACAAATCCTAAACCCAAAATCTAAAACCCTAAACCAAAAATAAGACTCGAAATGCATTTATTTCAAATACGAACGAATCAAAACGTGTTTGTTTATTTACCCAAAATTCGAAACCCTAAACCAAAAAAGAGGACTCAAAAGGTGTTTATTTATTGTAAATGTGAGCGGACTCTGGGTACCATGTTGAAGCTCCTGCTATGGGTACACCCCCTAGTAGAAAGTTGATACATGCATAATTATGCATTTGAGCCCGATGGCGGTAACCCGGCTTACCGAATATCCGCAATTAGAATCGCAATTAATTATTTATTTTACGGATAGCTGCTCTACAAAATATAGCGTTTCGAAGTCGAAAACGCCGTTGACCCGATTGAGGAGCCTCACCGTCGGAATCATATCGAATCATATCTGAAGAACTATGTGCGCAAGAGCTCAATAAAAGGATGCAAGCTACGGTTGACTATAACGAGGATATAAAAGATGTTAGCAATGATGTTCTTAACGACCAATGGAACTGGTGTGCAAGTTCTTGGAAATATTTGGCCTGGAACTTCATTGCCACCCGCTTGTCTGAAAGATTATGCAGAAGGTCCGGAATCGCGGCGCCAGTGCTCTCAGGGGTAGTATCGCTGATAGTGAGGACGAAGATCCTAACAACATTGGCGGCAGTATCCGATATGGCGCAGACTCGTAGCAGAAAGGAAGCCTCAGCGCAGAAGGCTGCTCCGGGCGTGCAGAGACGCTCCGTGGGGCGCCCGAAGAAGGCACCGGCGGCTGTCCCAAATCAGCCATCAATCTTGAGCTGTGTCTAGAAGAAATAGGCTCAATTTTCGTTATCGAGCCCTGGATCCTTGCCCTGGATCTGGTCAGCCGCTGCGCACTTGAGCAATAAAAATTGTTTTCGAAATCACTGTCTGTTTGCTTACGAATAGAACTCGACGAGCCCGACATTTCTAGCCTACTTGCATATAATTTGGACCCATATTCAGGTAGTTATCGCAGTCCGGGCGCACCCGGGTGACCACGCTAATGCGGATTACCGCCATTAGGCTACGATGTCAACTTGCGCCAAAAAATATGGCATCTATTATCCAGAGATTAAAATCCATAAATAATCAGCGGCGCTATATTTATTGGCCGGCGACGGGGAGCAGTAGCAGCAGCGGAAATGCGTCCTGGTTCCCGGCAGCGAGCGCGAGCGTCGGCGGATGCTTTTCCGGCCGAGCTGCGTTTCCGGAAATAGCTAGCGCACTGCGACGTCGACCGCGACAGCGACCGGCGGCGGGCACTGTGCGCGTCTCCTTAAAACAAGGTTCGTCCTTTGACGTCCCCATCCACGCCACGCGGACCCGACGGACGCGGCTGCGCCCTCACCTGCACTCGACGGCAGTGCTGAGCGGACAGCGCCGGACAGCGCTGAGCGGACGGCGCCGAGACCTGCGATTTTTCGCAAGGACGACGTCCGAATAAATTGCCATCAGGTCCCCATCAAAGGCCATGCCTCACACAGTTGTGACCTACCGACCTCCTTCTGGCTGTCTAAACTAGTCCTAAGAGGATTTTTTGGAGTTCTTTACTAAAATATTTGCGAGCGACAGGCCGTTATTTATTGCAGAAGACTACAAAATTCACGTTGACAACCCTAACGACAATCAGGTTCGCTCATTCTTGATTGTCCGACGAACTTTGGCTTGGTTCAACACGTTAATCCTACCACTCACATCGGCACCCATATCCTGGATCTCGTTATCTCTAAGGATGTCTGCCCCACTGACCTTGTTTCGCGCGCCCGGAGACCATCGCTGGTAATTGCTCAGTCTCGTTTACTGTTTCCGTTCAGTTGCATGTGCATGGTAGCGTCGAGTTTGTCCAGCGACACAACTTTAAAAGCATTGACGCAAAGAAATTTTTGAAACCTGTCAGCGAGACAGGTCTTCTAGATCTGCACCCAGACTCGACTGACAGCGACTCGATACTTTCGCTGATGCAGTGAACATGAACCGTAGGAGTAAGTGCCCTTGACGAGCATGCTCCCGCACATTCTGTCCCTGTACAGAGTCGTGAAAATTCGTTTAACTATCAAAAAACTCCCGAAGATACACCGTGTTAAGCGCTTGAACACCCCTTTAAGAAGTCTGAAAACGATCTAGCTAATTTTATAGACTTCCCCCGAGTCTACACCCGGCAGTTTTCACTCAAAAGCTGAAGTCTTGCCAGTCAGACCCAAAAGAGATTTATAAGACGGTAAACAATTTGGTTGCCAATTCTGAGATGTCTCGCTCTCCAGGTATTAGCGGCTCGGCCGATAAGTTTTCAGCCCTCTTCATTGAAAAAATTGCACACACTCGTGTCTTCTTAAAGCCCCTTCCGATTAAAGCAATTATTGTGTCACAACCCGTGACCTTACTTAAAAGATTTGTCAAGGATTCTGCCTGTGATATGGCTGCCTTAAGGAAGTCTAGTAAAAACGAGCTCGTTTCCTAAAGATCCTATATATATAATTCATTTATATAGCGCCCCAAGAGAACTTAATCTCTATTCAGGCGCTTCACATATACCTCGGGGCTCATTCCTTCTGTGGTCTTTACAGGCAGACAAACTTAGCCCAGCTGTATTTTGGGTTTTTAATGAATAACAGAGTTGTCACCAAGTCCTTTAAAGCGATCACCGTTAGACCGACACTTAAAAGCCTGGATTAGATTCAAAGGTCCTAGAAAACTATCGATCATTTTCGATTCTTTCTCTTTTGTCAAAGATTCTTGAAAAGATTTTTGCTAAACACTTGTGGCACGCATTAAAAAAATGAACTGTCAGAAATAGTTTTAAAAGGATTCATGCGACACCACTCCACTGAAACTGCCCTCCTCCGTGTAACCAAGGGCATCATGTGCAGCAACGATGACGGGAATGACTCTACCCAAGCGCTGCTGGATCTATCAGCTGCCTTCGACACCATTGATCGCGATATCCTACTTCAATGATCGAGAACAACTATCGGTCTGGAAGACGAGGCACTGGCATGGTTTAAATCGTACTTGTCCCGTCGTGTTTAATCGTGAGGTCAGGTCTCATCCACCAGACCAATCACAAGTAGAGACCTGCAACGGTTTGTCATCGGTCCTCTGCTGTTCCTAATTTATACTCAAACTCTGGTGAAAGTGACTCGGGCCGATGGAGTCGGCTGTCACTTTTATGCTGACGACGGCTAGCTGTATTTATCATTTAAACCGTAGGAATCTGTTGCGGCGACTGATACTCTTATGCTTGTCTTGCAGACATTCGATAGTGGATGTCGGAAAATTTCCTTAAACTTAACGACGATAAAACTGAACTGCTGCTCATAGGACACCCTAAGTGTGTGGCTGGACTAGAAGACTTTTCTCCTCTAATAGGTGATGCTGTTGCGAGACCGTTACCACGTGCTCGAAATGTAGGTGTCGTCTTCGACAGCTGCCTAAATTTTTAAAAGACATCCTTTAGATGACTGCCTCCACAGCTAGCCATCACGGTCTGAGCCCCGTCTAAGATTAGGGACAGTAAAAACAATAATAATAATAATAATAATACACTTGATAAAGCGCCCTCAGAGAACTTAATCTCTTTCTAGGTGCTTTAGATTTGCTGCAAAGGAAGCGCGATCGAATGGTGAGTGGCATCATGCTTGATACACAACATGACTGTCTACCCATGGTGGCTGCAAAAATATAACTAGCTCCCTGGTGCTGTCTCGGCTAGATTTTTCCAATTCCTTTTAGTCTGAGCTACCGAAAAAGGCCATTAGGCTGTGGCGGCATGGCTATTTTAAAAATGCCAGAGATTTGACCGCGTGTCTCCTGTACTGAAATCGCTTGGATGGCTGGCGGTTGATCAACGGATACAGAGTAAAGTTCTTACCACGACCCACAAGGTCAAGGCCAATGCTTGGCTCCTTCATACCTAGCTGAACTGCTGCACCAGCTCCAGCCTCCTCCTGCCCTCAGATCATGTGCGGGCAATAAATTAGCTGCTCCATTTCTTCGCTTAAAGACTTTTGGCGACTAAAGCTTTTGGTCTGCAGGTCTTAGACTGTGGAAATCAGTCAATATCTGTTGCCGACAATGGCAATCCTTCCCAGCCGCCCTGAGTGCTACTTCCGTGCTACTCACTATCTCAACTGCTCTCTTGACTAAGATGTGTTTTTCATTTTCTCTTTTTTTGCGTGTGGTGATGTCTTGGCTACCCACTCGTACGGAAATCCCCTCAGACTTTGAGTACGCTATAAGAAACTCTCATGCGTTACGCGCATACAGTTTGTGTGACTTTGAGGAGTTACAGGCGGATATACATTACATTCATTACATTACATTAACAACGAAGCCTGTGCAATCAAACACTTACAGCTAGTGCAAAACTCCGCAGCTAGGCTTGTCTGTTGTGAGCGTCACAGCTACCACATCAAGCCATTTCTCGCCAACTTGCACCGGTTCCTAGTCAAGCAGCGCATCGACTTCAAGGTTTTGTCACTTACTTTTAGGTCCCTTCATTCTTTAGGTCCAGCCTAACTATTAGATCTAGTCCCCCACCGATTTAAGCATCGTGCCATCTGCTTTTTCGGAATTTAACCGTTTACCTATACCTCATACGATACTCAAATCCTGTGGAGACCATGCCTTTAGTTCGCACGCTCCCAAACCCTGGAACTCACTTCCGACTTGCGTCACGACATGCCCTGACTTGACCCCATTTAAAAAAACTAAAAGCATATCTATTTATCACAGCGTAGAGTTGTTCCATGTGATTCGTATTTTGTGTGCTCATGCGTGTTGACACTGTGCATGCTGCCCCTAACCATATTTGCATGCTGACCCTACCCATGTCACCTCTAACCACGTTAAGAAAATTTTTTCATTGAGCATGCTACCTCTAATCATTAGATCATGCTTCCTTTGCAGCAAATTTAAAGTGCCTAGAAAGAGATTGAGTTCTCTGAGGGTGCTATAATAAACGTATAATACATATAAACTTATGTTTTTTATATTTTAACAAATTATTGTACCTCTGCCGGAGGAGGTCTGCCCCGCCAGGGCCGCGGGTGCTACCCGAGCCTCCCGGTTCAGGACCTCATGGCTTCCGACCCGGAAATGGCATCCGAGGTGCATAGCCACCGAAATGCCGTCAGCTCCTTTCGCTCAATGCCGAGGTCTGCCAGGCAGGCTTCATTATCCGCCCACCAGCTACCCAGGGCACCGACCACGAAGGGCCTCAACACTGCCGACCGGTAGCCAGCGGTGAGGAAAGACCGGAATATGGCCTCGTACTTTATCGTTGTGGCTTATTGCGCGTGCTACTACTAACCAATCGATCGTGTTTCCTTTGCAGCCAACGTAAAGCGCCTAGAAAGAGATTGAGTTCGCTAAGGGCGCTTTATCAAGTGTATTGTTATTATTATGAAGCTTTTTCCGGGTCGCCACCACCATGGCATCCTTGCTGCCATCAAATGGCACCGTTACGTCGACTATGACCGCGTCGGTGCCGTTGTCGATGGCCAGGTTTGGCTTGAGAGCCGAATTAAGTTTGTGGCTCAATTTGTCGACCATTGGCCCAAAAAGTTCCACGTGGCGAGGCCATTTCCCGATCGAGGCAAAATATTTCAGCTCTCGCAGCCGTACGTGGTGATGGCTCCAGTCGCTCGGTATTTCAGCTAACCGAGTAATGAATAAACAGTCTCATAATGTGCGCCATAGTCACCGGCGACTTCGAAGCGCAAATACGATAATAATGTGACAGATTAGTACGGTACGGCATTGTTGAGCTGCGTATTATGATTTCTTTTCTTTATCTAGAATCTACCCTGTAATAAGCTGGACTCGTTAGTCTGTAAGTTAGTCCGTTAGTTAAAATCTGCCATCTGACGCTGACGTCACATTTACATCCTTGTGCTGTGCACGTAGATAAACCTTGTATAGGCCCATCGGCTTGTAAAGGGCTACAAACTTAAAAGGTTTCTTCAAAGGGTGGCCGTGACATTCCAGCAGTCTGAGCTTATTTCATTCCAGCAGCAGCTTTAGCACTCTGTATTGCGACCCCCTTTGCAGTCGCCCTTAGTGACGACTGGAGCATCCCAGTTTCCGCTTGGACCAGCAGAGCTGGCGCATTTGAAAGCTACCGGAATGAGAGGGACGGGTCGGAAGCCGTGCTGCGCCTGCGCCTTAGGTGAGCGATAGAGTGCATTGGCCCGCCATCCAAAGCGAAGCTAATGTTATCCTCGATCTTCCATCGGTTCGTGCTACTGCTTTTTAAATTCACCGTAGATTGCACCTGCTACAAACAGGGTGTAGCGGCGCTCAAAGCCCGGAGAGAAATAAGCCACAAACACAGCGCTCAGAGCGCTGAATAGATAGTGAATCAGAGGATGAATATTAGTCACTCTCTGGCCAATTTAGCACGCCGCCGTTTCTCATCCTTTTGCGCATCGTCGTAGGTGGGGAGGGGAGGGGTTACGCTACTTTTGCTTGGCGAACGTGCGCAGCTCTTGTACATTGCGGGCCTGCCAGCTCGCTATCAATGCCGTGAAATGTTAAGGATTAGGTTCCGCAGGCAGCATCCTGACGCGGCGGGTCTCCGAATCAGCCCTCAAGGCTCGCATCGGACTTGCCCGGACCTGCTCGAAGCACAAGCTTGCGATAAAGATTCGCAGAGCGTCACCGCTCGATAGGCGAAATACTTATCCCCCCGCGATCATAGGGTTGGAGTCCGTTGGAACCTAAGGAAGCTGGCTTATGGCTCTGGACTAAGGCTGATAGAAAGATGAAACAGGATGATTCCTCCAATATTGAGGAGATGGCGTAACGCATTGCCGAGCACTTGCCTGCAGCAGCGCTCTCGTCAAGACAAATATGAAAGCGGCGGCAGTTCAACGCATGCCCAGCGAACGGTTGGCGCGTTAGTAGTAGAAAGCCGCACCCACCCGTCGTCCGGCTCAGAAGTTCGCATTGCGAACTTCGCCTAGCAACGCGACTCGTCGCCTGGTCGCCAGCTGTCTCTTAGGCGGCGTTTAATGCTGCGTCTCTCAGGCGACTTTGCATTTCGCCAGGAATCAGATGCCTTCTAGTCACCGGGAGAGCGGGCGGCTCGCTAGAGTCGGCTTGCGAAGAGGGCGCGCGATCGGCGGCTATAAAATGTGGCCGCCTCTGTCGGCTCATGGCGTTCGTGCGTCGTCGCTAGGATTAGGAATAGCGATGTCTCGAGCAATTCGGTAATTCACGGCGGCGGCGGCGCCACATCATTCTCGAAGCGCACTCAATTCTGGATGCGGCCCGTCGGCTGACGTCCCCGGGGTCAAGTTCAAATTCGGAGCGACCGGAGGCAATGAGAGGCGAAGGAAAATTTTGCCTCGAGCTGGGTACGATCCCTTAGACCTTGGGTCGCCGATCCAGAGCTCTTACCGACTGAGCCGTAGAGACCGGCGTTATACGTGTCGGTGATGACTCAGCTGCGGTCCAATCTACTCGGACGTAGCACGCGAAGGTGCGGCGGCGGCGGCCGCTGCGAGCGCGCCAAAGGGAAAAGCCGCCGTCCGGTCTGGCAAGCGCGTGCTCCTCTGTGGCGGCTTCGCGGGCTCGGCGCGCGCGAGTACGCCGCGCGGCGCGCGCGGCTCGGAGCGCTCGCAGAGCTGCGAGCCTCGCGCGGAAGACGCGAAGCCGCGACAGCGCGAGTCCTTCGATTCGCAACTCGCCCGAAGCAGGTCTACCGCTAAGGTGTAGACAGCTGCGACCCCAAACGCCGCCACTCCGGAGTGTCGCATCCGGTTTGCAGTCGGGAGCGTAGCCGCTGAAAGTCGTCGACGGACGGCCGACGTCCTCCAAGGGCGGCGGAGGGCGAGTGACCCGGCGAATGGCTCCTCAAAGATTTGTTGTGTAAACCGGAGGTCAAGCGCGGAAGAAAGAAGCGAGCGAAGCTGTGAAGTTAATCGAAAAGCTGGCCCTAAATCGGGCCCACGAACCCCTCGATCCACATTCGGATTTCCAAAAAGAATGCTTCATGCTTCATGCAGTATTTTTTCACGGGGGCTCGCGGAGGAGTGACAGCTTCCGCCGGCGGAAGCTCGCAAACTATTGGCTCGAGAGCGACTGAGTTGCATTATAACGCCGAAAAGAATAGAAGCGAGGCCGTGAAATTTAATGCGGCTTACACCGGCTGCGACAGCGGTGGATGGCGGGCGGGATAGCTCGGGTGCTCGCTCGGCTTCGCCGCGGCTCGGCCCCCGACTTTACGCACCATGCTGATAAATACGCGCCGCTGCGATACTTTTGCCATATTTAGTTAAAAATTAAAAAATACCAGATGATTCGACAGCCTCTTTTTGTACAGCGACAGCGGAGTCTTTACAGCTATCACCACCCGCTTGCAGCGGCCATAAAGGATCGCCCACCGCAGGATTCGCACCCACGACCTCGGCCCCGAGGTCGTGCAAAGCAACTGCCTTACCTAGTGTGTCATCACGACTCAAAATTAAGTTCAAAATTCATTCGCATAGCGCCCTAAGAGAACCTGTATTTCTATCCAGACGCTTCACATATGCCACAGAGCTCGGCCGCACGACCATTCACCTCGACATCGGTCGTTTAAGGCGATCGGTTGAACCATCAGGCAAAACCAGGTCAGATACATTGCGAGCGACAGCTTTTTGGGTCTCGATATAACAGGCCAGATTACACCCCCCCCCAGAGTATCCTCGTGGTTAAAATGGTAGAGGCCTCGTTACACCTGGGTTGTAAAATCTGGCTAGGCCAAATTACAGCCCTCCAAGCCGGAACATACCCCATTTGAAAAATGACAAAGAGGACGAAATCTTGTAACTATAACTATTTTAGTTATTTTTTATTTTTCAGTGACAATTACCTAGACAAAGAACATTCGCAACAAATTTCCGCTGATATCTGATAAAAAAAGCTTTCGCCAATATCCAACGATTGTTTTCAGGAAAGTGAGATTTTCAATTTGATCAATTTGAGATTTTTCAGAAGCAGTCGAAGGTCATGGTCATGGTCTGCTTCGCAATGAAACAAATGATAAATTTGAAAAAAATCTTGCGCTTTTGTGGATTTAGAGCCGAACAGCGAAAATCCCTCACCAGTAGCAGCAGACGACACAGGCGGCCGCCCTTACTACCGGAAAGGGAGTCCTGCTTTTTAAGGATTGCTTATTAAATCGAAGTCCTCTCAGAATTTCGCAGTATGTACATGTTTCACCGTCTGTAACGGTGCAGAGTCTCAATCACTATGCACATTACGCTGGAGAGTTTTCTACAACGTAGCGCAGAGTCCGAGGGCTTTCGGTGCGCATACGCTAGCCAACATTCCGACTTCTAAAAAATTGTCGAAAAGACTTGGCAGGTAAGAGATCGGAGTAACGAGTGCCTTACGTAAGAACGGGGGAGAGCCGAGAATAAGGTGCCAGGATAATAATTATATAATTATAAGAATACACTTAATAATGCCTCCTCAGAGAACTCAGTCTCTTTCTCGGCGCTTTACATTTGCTGCAACGGATCGGTGCTGCGCGGATTTGTGAGCCATCGCGTAACGATTCATGCGTGTATCGCTCAAAACTATAGATACGACGGGGTATAATTTGGCCTCGGGAGGTACAAAGTGGCCTAGGTCATAATATACCTCCGCGGTATAAAGTGGCCTAGGCCGCTTCAACACCGGGCATACTCCGGGCTGGAGGTATACTCTATAACCCGCTACACCCGCTGAACAAGCGGGTGGGCGACGGTGGCGTCCGAAATCCTATGAAGAGGACAGGCTACGGCTTCGGTAAACGGTAACGCGCGGGGGGGGGGCTGGTGGGGGCGGGCGGCGCTCCGCGTGGCGATCGGCTCGGCCGGACGTCTCCTCTGGTGCCCAAGCGCCAATCGTCGAGCGATCGCAACTGCAGAGCCGTCGAACGGCTGCCCAGCTGCGATAACCTTTAACCTTTCAAAAGCCGAAACGAGCCTGATCGATGACGACTTGGAAGGCTCTTTTTAATCAGCGTCTCGGCAATAAATAACGCACAAGTCGGCCACCGAGGCACGCGTCGGATTTTTCGCTCGTTCGATCGGCGCGGAGCGGGCGAAGATCTAGAGTGAATGACAGAGTGGCAGTTAGCCAGCGCCTGAACGGGGCGGAGAAGGAAGGGTCGCGCTGCGGCTCTTACGAGCGAGGTATTTGGGTCGCGGCAAAAACCGACAAGATACGCTCGCTGCCATTGCCGCTTCAAGTCGCAGCTCCGCCGCCGGCGAATCGGCCGCTGCTCGGTCGCGGGCGGTGAGCGCGGGAGCGGCGCGGAGCGCGGAGCGACGGCGGCTCTCCTCGTCAGAGCGGCGGCTCCCGCGCGGGAGCGAAGCGGTCGCTCCGATAAAAAGCTTGGCCTCGGCTTCGTTAGTCCGCGGCGGCAGTTAGCTGAGTGCTGCGGTCCGGCGCGGGCGCGTCTGAGCATGGACGGCTCTCGCAATGCCATAGATTGCACATTAGAATCACAGATTGCATATTAGAATCACAGATTGCATAATAGATCATAGATTGCATAGATAGCATTGCGATCGCAATGCCGCAGCAGCTTACTTCTCGCTCGCAGAAGCCATGGCGACTGGGCTGGGCGGGCGACGCGGGCGCTGCACCGCTCAGTGGCAGGACGCTGACGTTTCGACCGCCGTCGCTCGCGCGCCCGGCGTGCGCGTCGGCCGCAAGCCGGGCGCTTCCCTCCCTCACGTTGGCGTCTCGACGAGGCGCGCGCGTTCGTTCGTCGTCAGCAAATCGCAGTTACGACGAATGAAACGTAACGTATCTCCGTCTGTAGCTTCGCCAAGCCACGAGCACTAATTGGGTGTGCTGCGTAGGCGTGCTGCTGTGATTAGAGCGATAGCCTCACCTGCGGCTAGCGTTAAGGCAATTGGTAATAGAGCAGCGTCCTGCCGCTAATGTGTGGGATATTGACCCGACGCAGCTACATTTTCCCAACTTAGGGGCATTCCCCAACTCCGGTTATCCCCCGAGCTCTCAAGTAAAAATATATCGGCTGATTTAACAGCCTCAATTGCATAGCGGCAGAAGAGCCTTAACGGCTATGACCACCGCTTGCAATTTGCAAGCAAGGGTCGCTTAACTGGAAGATTCGAACCTACAACCTCGGTCGTGAAGAGTGAGCACCTTTCCTCCTGGGCTAGCGGCAGCATGCCAAGTGTCTGCACCCAAAGCACACATAGAACAAATCGCAAGGACCCACCAAATGCTGTCTAAGTGAAGTTTTAGCTTCATTTTAAATGTCGTCAAGTAAGGGGGTGTTGCGACGTCAGTCTGGAGTGAGTTCCAGGCTTTTCGAGCATACGAACTGAAGGTACGGTCTCCAAAGGATTTGGGGTTCGTACGAGGTATTGGTAAACGAGTTGATTCAGAGATAGGTGGCACGATACCTGGCCTTGTTGGGGAGTAGTTATAGGTAATAGGTAGGCTAGAGCCAGCGAATGGAGGAGCGTTGTATTGACAGAGCTTTGAAGTCGGTGACCTTCTTGACTGGTGGCCAGTGCAAGTCGGCGAGAAGTGGTGAGATGCGGCAACTGCGACGCTCACGACAGACGAGCCTAGCTGCAGAGTTGTGCACCAGCTGTGAGCGCCTGATTGCACAGGCAGGTAGACAAGCAAGCTGTGAGTTAGCGAAGTCGAGACAGGACGGGACGCAACGCATGGACCAATTTGGATATAGTATCCCCGTCTAAGCAAGCTCGAATTTTTTTAGCAATGTTATTCAGCCGCAAGAAGGCACGCATGACTGTAGAACTGATGTGGTCGCCCAGTGAGTGAAAGGTCGCCTTGGAGCAGGACACCTCGATTTCGTGCTGATGCAACAGGAAATACGCTTAACGATAGATTTGGGATGGCCTTCTCTGAGCGTTAAGCTTTCCACTTGCTGAGCCACACTTGGTTTGACCATAACTGCCGTCCAGTCACTGAGCTGGTTGCTACCTCCCGTTCGAGCAGCTTGGACGGAACAGCTCAGTGTGGCTGAAAAGAGCATGCAACTGCCAGCGGATGCAACGCGGAAGCGCCAAGTCTCGTGCTTTTGACCCTGCTCCAAATTCTCTCCGCAATAGTCACGGGAATTCACCTCTCAGACACGGCGGAAACTGATACCAGAGAGCACATGTAACCGTTCGGCAATAGTTGTTTGCCCGATTGGCTTAACTCAACTCCCAACCGCTGTCTACTTTCTCACGGAGGCCCGTCGCATCGCACAGCCATCGCCTTCTTCTCGCTGGTCGCCGAACATCCAAGGCGAGCGTCGGGCTTGACAACTAGTAGGCAATATGTCGACACATTAAAACGGCCACCACTACTTGAAACCGTACGCAGCGATTGCTGCCTGGGAAGTTTTCGGCACCTCGCAGACCATCAGCTCAGCGGCCTAAACGCTTGCCGTAGGGCCTCACGCTTCTGTGGTCTAAAGAAGAGCGTACACTCGCTATCAGGCACAGCACAGCACGGAGCTGCTTGAGAGCGTCGCTATGAGGTCAGTTACAGCCAAGGCAGCAGTTACAGCTCTGCATCGGCGAAGGCAGAGGAACGATCTCAGAAGACACAGTCAAAGACAAAGGCTCAGCTGGTCGAGCGAAAGCAGAGCAGTGAAAGCAGAAGCTGAATGATCGCTCTCTACTTGAGACGAACTCTCTCTCTCTCTCTCTACTCATATCAATCCCTCGGCTGATGGCCTTCGGTCGTGTCCAGATGAATTTAGCGCTAGCTGTCACTATTATATTACGGCGTAAGCCTGTAGTTTATCGCAAGCTTCCTGGCATGCTGCCGACTTGCCTGAGTACTGCTCAGGCCGAAGCCCACAACAAACGGCCTCCTATTACTCAACGGCCATCGAACATTCCGAAACATCGAGAGTCTCGCCCAACCCCACTATGTCAGCAGACGTCCTGCCGGCGTCCATGGGGGAAAGCAAAGCTCAGCTTACACTGGTAACTTCGTTTAGTGTCGCTCATTCATGCGGAATGTTTGGGCACATTGTAAGGGATGTGAATTTTCTGGTTACGGATTAGGTATAAACGCATAGCAGTGTATCAAGTTCCAGCTGCCAGCCAGTAATCGACTTGGACGGTAACGTACTTAAGGAAGGTTGTAGCAAATGTATGTCCAATATATTTATATAATATAATATATAATAACAATAATATATATATATAATATATATATATTATGTAATATATGTATGTAAGTATCCAATAAATGTATGTCCAAATAAATGTCCAATGCACTTGAAGTATCCAAGTGTAACAAAAGAGCCAGCTGCCGACATTGCTGCCTCAAAAGGGCTTTGCTGGAATCAACTTACAATCGGCACTAGCATCGCTAGTGCCGATTGTAATGAGCCTGCATCCCAAAATTTCCACTTCCGTTTCACTAACATAGTTTGAGCATAGCTGAAATGAATAAGTTAGGTGCAACGATGCTGCCAGTGAACAATCACTGCAAACTTGCTCGAAGACTGTAGTTACAATAATGTTTACGCCTTGACCTTGTAGGCGCTCATATCGAGGCACGGCCATGCACTTACCTATTCCAATTGTTACATCGCGAAAAAAATACCATGCCGCGTACAAAATTTTATTATAAATATAGCAACATAGGCCTTCATGAGGAAAATAATGCAGCTGCCGTAGCAATGGTGCCAAGTTAGGCACCTGGCCGGTGCATTGAGATGCTTGCTTGCAGTCACAGGAACGCAGCCTTGGCACCTCTGAATGCACACAGTGATGCTGGTGGCTGAAGAGCGTAGCACAGTCAACCAGCACTGACTGCAAGAAAGAGAAACGTTAAATAAGCTCTTAGGCAGACGTGCAGAGCAGAGGATCGCTGCTTTTACGACAGACTCAGGAGGTCAAGCAATGCACCAGGCTGTGACTTGAGCAAAGCCAAACCAGACGCAGCAATACTGATAATGATGATTCTGATAATTCGTGCACGCACCCACCCATTCAGAATCAATTAGACCTGAGCTCCAACCTATTCAAGACGCTGTCACAGCCCTGCCCATGGGCAATCGTGCTTGCACTTGCTCGCTCACGAGCCAGGTCGACGGTTCGAGCCCTACAGCAGGCAATCCTTTATTGCCCTCTCCAAGCACGAGCGCTAGCATGAGCGCTCATGCTCTTCATCTACCACTACATACATAAGGTTGTTGAAACGATCGCTGGGTTTTCCTTTTTTTTCCCCTTTCTTTATGACACTGCATAGCAGAACCACAGGGTCAATGCGTGGTGGTCAGGAAAAACAAGATTGACAGTCCCTTGATCCTCCACGAAGCCGAATGCATTCGCGTTCGCCCTTTTCCGGCAGATACATGTTTGTGCCATCAGTGTCCTGCTCCAGCTGCTCAAATAGCTAAGCATAGGTGGAAGCAAGTTCTAGACTTTCGGTGCATACGCACCGAAGGTCCAATCGCTAAAAGATTTCGATTTGGGGCAGGCTGAGGAGCAGGCGATGCGAGAGCACACTGACTGACTGACTGACTGACTGACTGACTGACTGACTGACTGACTGACTGACTGACTGACTGACTGACTGACTGACTGACTGACTGACTGACTGACTGACTGACTGACTGACTGACTGACTGGAGGTGGGATGCATTCCTGCATCACTGGATGGGCAGGCTGTGCAAGTGCAAGCAAGGGAGGCAGAGATAGAGACTCTTTAGTCGATTCGACGCTTGATAGGGAGCCAGTGAAGCTCACACACAAGTGGAGTGATGTGGCAGCTTTGCCACTGACGACCGACCAGCCGAACTGCTGAGCTGTGTACCAGTTGCTGCTGGATTATGGTTGGTGACAGACATGGCCTCAAGGCTGGTCTTTAAATCCAAGAACTGTCTTTCGGCCGAGTTAAGCGGCTCCTTTGCTAATGCAGAGGATGCGATGGCTCCCGGTCGATTAACGGATAAGGAGCAAAATTCGCAATCTGACCCACATCAGGCCTGCCATGGTTGGGCTTGCTCATATCTAGGTGAACAGCTGCATCAGATTGAGCATTGATCATTCCAGTAGCTCGTCCTCTGGAGACGATAAATTAGCCGAACCATTCTTTCACTGAAATACTGTCGTGGCAGCTCTCGCTATGCAGGCTCTACACTGTGGAACTCACTTCCACAAATCCTGTACCACGGCATCATCTTCTATCTTCTTCTACCGACTCACTCAGGCATTTCGCCATTTCGAGCTGCCTTGAGCCGCCTGAGACTCGCGCCCACGTGTCTCTGTTGCCTGAGATGACGTCTACTGGCTAACCTATGCGCACCAAAAGCTGCTTTAAAATTGAATACGCAATAGAAACTCCAGAATACACATGGCATAAGCACGCATGAGAAAACACTGCAGCAGAACCATACAAAGAGATTCTTCGGCAAACCAAGAGAGATTCAGAAAGTGGAAACCTCTCTCTCAAAATCGACTCTGCCAGCACATCTCCTGTTGAATCTGCACACAATCTAGGTGTCCTATTCATTCTAGGTGACTTTCATTAGAATGCCACTCAAGTTCCACAGTCAAGTTTGCCTACTTTCAGCTATATAACACTGCTAAAATTCGGGCTTGTCTAGACAGGGATAACACCTAAATTAGTCCATGCATTTGTGACATCCCGTCTAGACGTCTGTAACTCACTGCTGCCAGTCTAACGGCATGAGCAATCAGACGCTTACAGTAGGTGCAAAACTCTGCATCTAGGCTAGGCTTCTTTGTCGTGAGTGTTGCAGTTGTCACATCACACCACTTCTAGCTGACCTGGACTGGCTCACAGCAAAGTAATGCATCGACTTCAAGGTTCTGCTACTCCATTCTAGGTCTCTTCATTCTTTGCCTCCAGCCTACCCATCAGATCTACTCCCCACCAGGCCAAGCAACGCAACACCCTCCCTCTTTTCGGAATATAATCGCCTTCGTATACCTCGTACGAACTCCAAATACTTTGGAGACTGTGCCTTTAGCTCAAGTGCTCATCATTAAGCAGCTGACGGCACACAATGAAAACAATAAATTGTCATAAGAATTTCATTCGGGATTCAAACGACATACTCCACTGTAACTGCTCTTCCGTATAACTACTGACATCATATGAAGCCACGATGACGGGAATGTCACTGCACTAGCGCTGCTAGATCTATCAGCTGCCTTAGATGCAATCGATCTTCAACACCTTCCTAAATTGTAAAAGCTTCGTTCAAAAGACTGCTTCTACAGCTATCCATCACGCCCGATCCCTATCCAAGATTAGGAGCTGTGTTCCACGGTGGCTTGCAAAGAATTTAGCGAGGTCCTTAATCCTGTCTCGGATAGATTATTGTAATTCCTTTTTGGCTGGGCTACCGAAAAAAAAGCCAGTGAATATGGCTGCAAGGCTAATTGCAAATCCTAGAGGTTCGACCATATGTCTCCTTTGCTAAATGAGCTACGACGGCCACATCAACGGACACAGAGCAAAGTTCTTACACCGACCCACAAGGCATGCCATGGCTTGGCTCCTCCATACCTAGCCGAACTGCTGCACCAGTTTATGCCTCCTCGTGCCCTCAGATCTTGTACAGACAATAAATTAGCTGTACCATTCCTCCACCTAAAGACCGTTGGCGACAGAAGCTTTTGCTCTGCAGGTCCTAGACTGTGGAACTCACTTCCATGATTCTTATGCAACGACAACTATTCTTCTGCTGCCGACTAGGGCACATCCTTTCCAGCTGTCCCAAGCTGCTACTTCCAAGCCACTTCGTACCTCAACTGCTCTCCTTACTCTGCTTTGCTTCCCATTTTCTCTTTGCTGTGTGAGATGAAGATGAGATGTCTGTTGGCTACCGAATGCTGTAACGAAAGCCGCTCAGGCTGCGAGTGCACTATACACAACTCTCCTCCCACATAGTCTTTGTGGCTTTGTGGAGTTACAGACTGAGATGCATTACATTACATATGCTCCCAAAGCCTGGAACTCACTTACGACTGGCATCACGACATCCTCTGACTTTACGGCATTGAAAAAGAAGCTAAAACGGATCTATGTATCACAGCATTTAGTGGGTCCACGTGATTCATCCTTTACGTGCATATGTGCGCTGACACTGCATGCTGCTACTGACCATATTTGCATGCTGACTCTATGCATGTCGCCCCTAACCATGTTATGCTTGTTATCATTGAGCATGCCACCACTAACCATTTGATCAGGCTCCCTTTGCAGCAAACGTAAATTGCCTAGAAAGAGATAGGGTTCCCTGAAGGTGCTATAACAAATGAATTATTATTATTACTATTATTTGCTATCCCACAGAAAGCTCACAGCTACAACATTCTCACCGATTTTTGAAAGCTCCTAAGCATTAATCATTTGCAGTTTGCGTACTCACGAGTGATGACGTCTCTATACGCATGCAAACTTCAGGTAGTTCTTCAGCCGAGAAGGAAAATTGAGTTTGTCGAAGGCAAGAGCTGTCGACGCCGGATCAAGGCAGCTGCTCTGCAGAGATTGACGAATTACGCGCCTGCACATCTGCGCCAGTGTCGGCTGCGTGGACGTACACACGTAGAATGTGACGTCGCCGTTCGAGTTGCTGCAAAAACACGATCGATTGCGGTGATCGAGCTGGCAGATGTGCAGCTCGGCCACAAAAAGCTCTCCCGTGTATAAATGCAAGCATAATACTACTACTACTAATAATAATACATTTTTAAAGCGCCCTCAGAGAACTCAATCTCTTTCTAGGCTTCTCACTTTCAATATGTTGCAGATGCAAGCATGATCATAAGGTTAGTGGTGATAGGCGCAGTATCAGCATGCATAAGCACACAAAGGACACATAACAATGAATCAGCGAATGCTGTGAGGAAAAAGCACGTTTTTTAGCTTCTTTTCAAATGTTGTCAAGTCAGGGGATATCGTGACGTCAGTCGAGAGCGAGTCCGAGGCTTTGACAGCACACAAACCAAAGGCACGATCTCCAAATGGTTTGAGGTTAGTTCGAGGTACAGCTCAGCGATTTGAGTCAGAAAATTAGGTGGTGTGCTGCCTGGCTTGACTGGGGAGTAGACGGTCTGATAGGTAGACTGGAGCATGAAAATGTAGGGACCCAAAAAGTGAGCGACGAAGCATAACACACAGAATGCTGGCACACGGCACCGGGTGCTTTCGCCGGCTGCTGCCGCTGCTTACCCAACGGCTACCGCGTTGCCCGCTGGCGAGTAGCTGCAGCAGAGAGGCGTACTCGACGACAGTCGGTCGACGGCGGTCGGAAGGCGCCAGGCGCTCAGATCCCAGAATCGAACGTACCTGCACGCATCCGACGGGAGAGAAACGAACTTACGCTTAAAATCTCTGCAGCAGCAAGGCGCCGAGGCCTGCCGGGCCTCGATCTGAGGCGGAGCGGAAGAGTCCCGCTGACGATTGGGGCAAGAAGCTAGGAGACAAGTGCGGAGCAGCAGCGTGGAGACTAACAACGGCGCAGCCTCTCCCACCTGTCATCAGCCACTGACACAGCGTTCAGACTGTTGGGCCCGATCGCCACCGACCGCACGTAAGCGTCGTTGGCACCGCCGGCGTAGATGGGTGACGGCGTGGGGAACAGATGCCTGCACAACGAGAAACGAATGCCGGCAAACGATTGGCTCGAGTTGAGGCCATCGGTGCTGGAAAACGGTGAGCCATTCAACACGCTTGCGTCATTTGTTTTGGCTGCCAGACACTACTTCTGCCTCCACTTGGGGCCTCCCGCTAAACGCATCCAGCTAAACTGAAGGCGGCCGAGGGTTCCCACGCATCGCATCGATCGAGCACTTTTGCAGTTGCTGATGACCAGGGCAAATACCACGACTCTCAGGCGAGGAACGGAGCCAAGCCGACTATTCAGCCTGCCAACAGTTAGGGCAATTGATCTTGGTTGACAGGGCAGCAGCAGCTGCAACAGCTGCTGCTGGCCTTCGTGGCCCATGTCCAAGCTTGTTTTGGATCTGCCAGTTTCACTGCCAAAACTAGTCGGTAGAGTGACAGCACGACTGTTGCCCGGGCTCTTCAGCTGGTGCTTATTGGGGCAAAATGCTTGCCCTAATTTAATAGCCCAGCCA
>WPIO01000100.1:1520000-1530915 GCA_009760855.2 Cristatella mucedo
AGCCGAGCGTCCGACCGGTGGTAACCGCTCGAGCCAGCCGCGGCGCTGCTGCCTTCGCGCGAGCGAGCGGAGCGCGAGCATCAAGGAGGAGGAGCAGCAGTCGGAGCATGGCGCTTGCGCGTGCACGCACGAGCAGCGGCCTCCGCCGCCAGCCTCCCGAGCAGTCAGCAGCTCACCGGATGCGGGGCAGTACGTTCTGATTCGGCCGTTCTGCAGGCCCAGCGCCAGCACGAGCTCGTCGGGCCGGTGAAAGTGATAGCGGCGGCGGCCGCCGCCGTCGTTGTTGTTGCAATCCCGCCTGGCGGCACTGCTGCCGACGTCGGCAGCCGCAGCGGCGGACCGCACGCTCACAGCCGACGACGACGACGGCGGCTTGGAGAAGGCTGCCGACAGGACGTACTGGCCGACGTTGATGGTCAGAGCAGCGCTGCCCAGTAGGCTCTCAGAGGACTCGCTGAAACACCGGCGGCTGGCTGCTACAGCAGCTCTGCTCGAGACTGGCTGCTGAGCGCAAGAAGTGCGAGGCCTGGGTGGGCGGACTGTCATGGCAGGCAAGCAGCTGTCCCTCCCTATCCATGGCAGCTCGGCGGCAACTTTTTTGGACTGGCAGCCAAAGCATGCGCACGTGCCTGCAGCTAGCCCATCGGCAGCCAGCTCAGCCCGGCGGCAGGGTTCTCTCTCTCTCTCTCTCTCTCTCTCTCTCTCTCTCTCTCTCTCTCTCTCTCTCTCTCTCTCTCTCTCTCTCTCTCTCTCTCTCTCTCTCTCTCTCTCTCTCTCTCTCTCTCTCTCTCTCTCTCTCTCTCGCAGGGTCACTCGCCGGCTGCAGCCGTGCCTGCATCTAGGCACAGGCACACGGGGTGGTCGCGCATTTCGCGACCACCCAGTTTGTGCTTGAGCCTCTCGAGCGGTGCCGAGATTCTTTAGAAGAGCTCCCTGTAAGCGTCTGCGATAGCCGCTCATCGTGAACGAGGCATGATCAACTGATCGCGTGAACGAGGCCGGTTCATCAGTCGGCATTTACGTTTTTACTTTACCGGGGAAAGCCCCTGAAACAGGTAGCTCCCAGCTCCTTCACGACTGAAGCGAAGCAGTCCGGCTGGGCACACGGGCTTGCTAGTCCAGCAGCAGCAGTGAGTGGGGGGGGGGGTGTTGGACAGCTATAGGCAGGTGGCCTTTTGTTAGAGATGTAGTATTGAGGTAGCATTTGCCTCTACAGTCATCGCCATTGTGCATGGCACCACCACAACAATGTGGGTACCACTAAAGGTGACTGTAAAGGTGACTGAAGCAAACATCACTGCAAGAGAGCTAAACTCGTCAAACCACGAGACTACAAATTCAGTGGCACACAGCTCGTGTGAAAAGTGTCCATCCAACAAACATTTTGTTTCGCCGGCTTTCTCACCCCAGTGAGATTCCTAACAGAGAGGGCGGCAGGCGGCACACTGTCCCGACTGCCCATGACAGTTGGCAGGAAAAAGCCTTGACAAGCTACAGTTTGTCTGTCCAGAGGGCGAGTTTGAACGACTTCGTCGCTGATTTCGGACGAGTTGCGAGTTCAACTGCCGCGACTGACATGATTGACCACAGTCTCCACCCTGAGCGGCAAGCAAGCAAGCTCTCTGTCTGTCCCTCTTTTGCCAGTCTCACTCACGATCATCTCATTACAAGCAGCTACTTTTTACTTTACTTCAGTAGGTTTAGGGGAGAGCCACTTCCGAGCACATGGCACCAATTCAGTTATTCGAGGCTAACTGCATAGAGACCTCCCTAAACAACGTGTGTCATCAAACTCAGCCAGAAAAATAATAATAATAATAAAGATTGGTCGTTTACATGGCATGATGTGCTTACGCGTGCTGACACTGTGCGTGCTGCCACTAACCACAATTGCATGCTGGCCCTGTGCATGTCATCCCTAACCATGCTGTTCTTATTGTTTATTCAAAATGCTGCCACTAACCATTTGATCTTGCTTCCTTTGTGGCAATTGTGAAGTGGCTAGAAAGAGATTGAGTTCTCTGAGGGCGCTTTATCAAATGTATTATTATTATTATTATTATTATTAGAAGTAAATCTCTATCTAGATGAAAGACTAGATCTCTTCCTCGGCGCTTCACTCAAGTTGGAAAAGGATGTACACAAATGGACCAGCAATAACAACACACACACACACACACACACACACACACACACACACACACACACACACACACACACACACACATATATATATATATATATATATATATATATATATATATATATATATATATATATATATATATATATATATATATATATATATATATATATATATATATATATACACTGTGCAAATTCACATCAACGAAGCGAATGCTGCGCTTGAACTGCTGAATTTCTACTTTCACTTTAAATGCAGCCAATTCGAGACTTCCTAAAATCAGACAGTTAGGAGCATCGGGTGCAAAGGAACTGAAGGCATGGTCTCAGACGTATGCCAGCGGCACTGCCAAATGACCCGAAACAGAGGAGCACGTCATGTGAAGGGGGAGCCATGACGTGGCTCCTGTAGGCAAACAAAAACCGTGAGTAATTAAACTTGGCATTCGAATGTTTTTTGCCCGATTGGGCCCCAGTGCAGGTCGGTGAGATGTGAAATGCGGTAGTTTCGACGTCGACGGCTGGTAAGCCTGGCTGCCGCCGAGTTTTGTACTGCCTGCAAGCCTACTATTGAAATGGCAGGAAGACCTACCTACCTACCTAGCTTCAATAGAGGATCACTCAAGTTCAGAGGTTGTCACAAATTGATCGATTCCTGAACAGGTCGTTAACAGTTGCACAGCTGCTCCATGAAGCCAGCCTGTTAGCCAGCAGTGACAGTGCCCTCTGTGCTGTGGGAGCCACAGCGACTGGACAGAACGACCACCCAGAGCAGGGAGCAAGCTGATTAGCTGCACGATGCCCTGCATGATCCACAGCAGCAGCAGCTAGCTGCTCAGAGGCCACGGTCGCCTCCCCATAACTGCAGTATAACTGCAGAGAGAAGCGAGACGACCTCGATTTCGAGCTCAAAAGAAGCCTCAAAGTCGAGGACCTGAAGATCACGACACTATGGCATGATGATGGGCAGAATGATTTGTTCACCTGGGCTCAAAAAGTTTGTTTTCAGATTATGTAAAGATTCTTTGGTTTTTGCTTTGCGAGTGCCAGCTGCAATTGCATATCGCGTGCGTGTGTGTGTGTGTGTGTGTGTGTGTGTGTGTGTGTGTGTGTGTGTGTGTGTGTGTGTGTGTGTGTGTGTGTGTGTGTGTGTGTGTGTGTGTGTGAGCTCACGAGCCAATCTACTCTCAATAGTTGCTATGGTATGCCAACTCCTTTGCCCCGTAGGCACCCTTTTAGAGGTTGGCCTCCAAACCAGTCGTGAATGAAGGATTGCATGGAGCTTCACCCCTACTGTACGTGCTCTGGTTTAGAATTGCTCAGTACAGCAGGTCGATAGGCACATACATCTATTCCCACTGTCGTACGGCAGTTAGTCGTAACCTTTAGACCCCCACCGAAGGAACCTATCTGACTTGCAGTCCTAAACCATGGTAGCTAGGTGTGAGGGAGCTTGACGTAGCAACACTTATGGGAAGACAAGAAGTGCCTTGAACCGAATTAGCATCTTGACGGCAGGCCGGTGAAGAGTTTTCTGTTGCGAGCGATCAATTCGAACGTGGCATCTATCGATAGCTCACGCCGTCTAGTTCAAAAGGGTCTGGAGAGAGAGAGAGAGAGAGAGAGAGTTAAAACAGCGGTTTCTCTCGAAGTCTGCCCCATGGAGGAGCGCATTACCGTAATCCAAGTAGTCCAATTCAACCCGAGTGCGAATCAATCGTGCACTAACGAAGCACTCTTGGTAGTCCCTTGCAATTACAATATCATGAAGTGGAGAGCCACAGGGAGGAAGGACTGTTTACAACAAATGCTCGAGGAATATGCTGAGGTTATGGGAGATTGCTTCAGAGGTGTGGGCAAACTGTCAATATGCACACAGAGGTCGCCTGAGCACACTCGAAGGTCAGAGATCTTAGGCAGCCACTGGATCCGAATGCCAAACAGGGTAGGAGAGTGCCATTAATTGCAGGTCATGACTGAGTTGCACGGTAGGGGCAGCAGTAGCTGGACGTTCTTTGAATGCAAGTCCGGGATGATCAGCATAATCTCAAGCCACAGGCTGGCCATAAGCCAAAAGCCCACAAAGGCTTTAGCAGCACGACAAGCAGTGGACGTGTTGAAAAGGCAGCGCTGGCCATATAAGCCAGAAGTCCGCAGCAAGGCAGCAGGAGAGGCTCATAGGAGGTCCACCTCTCACTAAGCTAAGGACAGGCCAACTCGAGGTCTGATTAAAAATGATATTCCAAGAAGCGATAAGGCTAGCTGTTCCTTTCTTTTGCTTAAAGACTGTTGGCAACAGAAGCTTTAGCTCAGCAGGTCCTAGACTGTAAAGCTCGCTTCCACAAGTCTTACGAAACGACAACTACTCTCATGCTGCCGACTATGGTTCATCCTTCTCATCAGTCCTGAGCTGCTACTTCCGCGCTACTCACCACCTCAACTGCTCTCCTGACTCTGCAATGCTTACCACTTTCTCTTTGTTGAATGAGACGAAGTCTGTTGGCTACCGAATGCATACCGAAAGCCACTTGGGCTGTGAGTGCGCTATACAAAACTCTCCTGCGTAACACCCACATAGTCTCATCCACTCTCCTGCGTAACACCCACATAGTCTTTATAGCTTTGTGGAGTTACAAACGAAGATACATTACATTGCATTCCCCAAGGCTACTGCTAAGCAAGCTGGATCGATTCTATTGGCAAGAGGTCACATCGTGGCACCATGCTTAATCCAGGGCAGTTCAATAGCCGACTAGGAGGCACAACAGCCTTACTACTAGGCGTACCCCCTAGAACCGAGGTAAACAGGAAACGTTTGGCAGTGCGTGTGCAGAGTGCAGTGGGCAGGCGACCACCATCACCAACACCACCACCACTACCCACCTGCAGGAGTCGGGTCAAGTAGTTTCGAATCAGCCTCTGAGAGCTATATTTCTCGTCACAAAAAATTCCCATGGAATCGACAGCCTCATATATAACTACCCTGGAAGATCATACGGTTGCAAGTGATCTAAAAGTAAAAGTCTAGCTGATTCAACAGCATAATTTACTGCATATAGCAGGCAGTAGCTAGCACTTCTACTTGCAGAGGGATTCAGGATAGATCAATCAATACACAATCAATTCAGGATGGAGATGGCAGGGACTGCCGCAGCTATTGCAGCACAGTAACTGTTGTTTGCCATGCTACAGCATTTGATTAGCAAGAGCAGTGAGATGCTGAGGTGCCAGAGGCCTGGGTCCCAAGACATAAAATACATTTGCAAGAAGTACCAGTAGCAAGGAAGAGATTGTTACCCTGACTAAGTATACTGTATACTCTTGCCCCGCCGGCATGTGGCTAAATGAAGACATTCGACTAGCTAGGACTACTAAGCACAATCTTAACAAAACATTCCAACATTACGGCTGACTGTCCATCGAATGCACTGCAAAGTTTGTTGATCTAGTGACACCTCAAAATTCATCTCCCAGTCTAAGAAGACTGTTGCCCTCTAGACCCAACACATAAGGCTCATATGTTGCCCTCTAGACCCAACACATAAGGCTCATCTTCTGAGATACATAGATTTGCTGCTGCCATGTACAACCAGCATAATAAATAACAATAATAAATTTGATATAGCACCCTCAGAGAACTCGATATTTTTCTACGTACTTTAAACTTGCTGCAAAACAAGCACGATCGAATGGTTAGTGGAAGCATGCTCAATAAACAACAAGAACAACCTGGTTAGGGGTGACAAGCACCGGGTCAGCATGCAAGTTTAGTTAGTGGCAGCATGCACAGTGTCAGCACACATTAGCAAATAGAGGACGAATCAAAGACCCGCTAAATGCAGTGATAAATATGTCCTTTACTTCAAGTCTTGTTACTGAGTCCTTCTGAGAGTCTGTTGCTAGGCGACTTATTAGGCAGTCAACACTAGATCAGAACTTTAGCAGCTTCTGCCCAGTCTCCTGCTGGCATTCCATTCCATGACACCGGAGCAAGTGGCAGATCAGCTAAACTCTAATATCAAAACTTCAAACCTAGCAAACCAGTCAGGTATTAGAACTGAACACTTCATTAGAGTCGGCACTCTTGCAAGTGCATACAGATGGTCTCTGGAATGCTCATATATGTAGGATCTCTCGGCTAGTTCTGCTGGATCTTTCAGTAGCATTTGATACTGATCACCAAGTCATTCTCAAGCCCCACTCATTCCACCTGGGCATCACCGGCACTTCGATGCAATGGTTTAGGTCATATCTCTAGAGAGAGAGAGAGAGAGAGAGAGAGAGAGAGAGAGAGAGAGAGAGAGAGAGAGAGAGAGAGAGAGAGAGAGAGAGAGAGAGAGAGAGAGAGAGAGAGAGAGAGAAAGAGAGAGAGAGAGAGAGAGAGAGAGAGAGAGAGAGAGAGAGAGAGAGAGAGAGAGAGAGAGATTGCAGAGCATTGATATCATCCGGCAACAATCATCCAAGGAGCCTCTCAAGTACGGGTACCCCAAGGCTTGGCACTTAGTCAGCTTCTTGTCACAATGTACACCCTCCCCCTTGTCGATGTAATCACCAAGCAGAATCCAGGCCATCATTTCTATGCCGATGACACAAAGCTTTAACCAGGTTTTCAATTATCGCTACCTTTCAGACTGTACAACGCTTAACTCCCTAACAGCATGTATCGTTGACTCCAAACCGAACTTGGATGGTAGCAAACTTTCTCAGATTGAATGACAATAAAACCAAAGTGATGGTTGTAGGCAAGCCTAGCATGACTCGGAAAAGAAAACCTATCCTTCAAAATGAGCTCACACGGTCTGGATGTCCTGTTCCAAAGTGACCTTTCATTAGACGACCACATCAGCTTGACAGTCAAGTACGCCTATTTTTAGCCATGTTAACATTTGCAAAAACTCAGCTCTGCTTAGACGAGGATACCAGAGCTAAGCTGGTCTGTGCATTTGACATCCCATGTGGACCTCTTTAATAGACTACTAGCATGTCAGTGGTGTACAATAAGGTGCTTAGCATTGGTGTAAAACTCGGCAGACAGGCTTATCTGTGGTGAGTGTTGCAATCGCCGAATTACACCATTTTCCACCTACCAGTATACGCTCTTAATTAATAAGGGTATCGACTTTATAGTTCTTTCACTTCCGGAATAGGTCCGATAAATTCTATTGCACCCGTGCAGCAGCTGGGTTTACACGGTGAGTGTTGCTTCCTACCTTATTGCCTTCGGTGTAAACGTCACCAATACAGGGGCGGTCTAGGACTTGGGGAAGACTTAAGGAAGGCTCAGCAGCCAAACACGGTTCGTCTTTGCCATAGTTGAGGCAAGACTTAGCAAACAACCAATTATAGGCACCGTCAAGGACACCCGTTCTTCATTGCTTTGACAAGCATGGGGGGAACGACTCGACCGGCAAAATCATTGAAGCATTCCACGAGAGTCCCTGTTTATGGAATCTATGAGTTAGTCATGCAAGAATCAAGAGAGTGAGGCGATAAAAGCAATCACGGAAGGTTACAATTAACCGGAGATGCCTCCCTAAAAAGGCAGTTTCCTTGAACAAGGGGGGGGGACAGAGTGAGTAAAAGAGATATTAGCTGAATTAACAAGACTTAATTGTATAGTGGTAGGAGAGCCTTATCGGCTATAACCACCGCATGAAGTTGGTAATACAGGATCGCTCAACTGCAGGATTCAAACCTTTGACCTCGGTGGTGAAGAGCGAGCATCTCACCTCCTGGGCTATCACGGCCCAGTGAGGAAGCAAGCCTTAGAGGAAGACTGACCGTGTAAACTTCCTGCAAAAAGGAAGACCAAAGTAGGACAGAAGTAGGTAGGAAGCAAGACTCGGCTTTAAAACCGGCTTTACTAATCCGAATTCCTTCCCCTAATATGGTTAGGCATCATAATGCCTGCTTTTCTGACTCGTCGTTTAACTGTGCCTCCATCCATCCTCAAAGTATTTGGAGCGTAGCGCTTAGTTTGTATGCTCCCAAAGCCTTGAACTCACTAACGACAGACAATACGACATCATCTGACTCAACGTCATTCAAAAGGAAGCTAAAATTAAAGAAGCTAGAACCCACCTGTTCCTCACAGCATTTGCTCAGCTATCGTGAATAGTCCTGTATATATGCTGGTGAGTGTTGACATCGTGCACGTTATAACTAACTAGTTGACACTAACTATCCTTTCTGATAATGTTAAGTGCATATAAATATATTTGATTTTCTTAGGGCGATATATAAATGTCATTATTATAAACATTGGTATTAACATCGCTCAAATCTCACTACAGGCCGTAGGCCAAGTCATAGTTGTATGCAGTCCTGTACGGATGTTTCTTACTTCTGTCCGGGACAGGTTTTTAACTGGATATTTATATGTGGTCAACCAGCACATTCCAAATGCAGGCTGCTTTCTATATGACATCTTCAGTTGGCCAGAGCAGCAAGACTCTGTGCTGTCTGAGCCACAGTTATAAAAATAATAATAATAATGACAAATATGGTGTGCTCTCAGAGAACTAAATCTCTATGGGCACAACATATGCTGGAAAGAAAGTATGCCAATATGGTTAGTGATAAATGTATAAATGTGTAGCTAATTCAACAGCCTCATTTTTATAGCAGTAGAAGAGCCTTATCGGCTATCGGCTTGCAATGGGCAATAAAGGATCGCCACTGCAGGATTTGAACCCACATCCTGGGTCGTGAAGTGTGAGCACCTTACCCATGGGCTAACACCCAGGGGATAATATACTTCATACATAATTCATTTGTATAGCGCCATAAGAGAACTTAAATCTCTATTCACGCGCTTAACGTGCCTCAGGGCTCAAGCCCACGACCTCGGCCAAACCTTGGTCGAGGAGAGCACCTTAACCACTGGGCCAAACCAGCTCGATATAACATGCATACCGTGGCAGATGTGGTGCATACAGCTTAACCAGGACCAACCCATTTAGCAAATCTGCTGAGTACAACCAGCTGTCCCGAAACAATAGGGCAGCTCAGGCCCAAGCCGATTGAAGGCATCGCCTAACGAACGGCTAATTTTCTCTCTCTTTCTTCCTTTCCCCACCTACCAAACACCCACCACCATGTATCTGTGTATCTCCTCCAGTAACTCCACAAAGTCATAAAGACCATGCGGGTGTTACGCAGGAGAGTTTTGTATAGCGCACTCACAGCCTAAGCGGCTTTCGGTAAGCATTCGGTAGCCAACAGACTTCGTCTCACGTCTCACGCAACAAAGAGAAAGTGGGAAGCATAGCAGAGTAAGGAGAGCACTTGAGGTAGTGAGTAGCATAGAAGTAGCAGCTCAGGACCGCTGACCATCACCCGCCCCCTTCGACTGCGATGGAACTGCGTCGCTCGGCTACAGATACCGACGTTACTTACGATCCGCTGACGAGCACGTGACTCCACGGGACAATCTTCACCACCTTCCCACACGACCAGGCGAACAGAGTCTGGTCGGGCGACCACTCGCACACGTAGCACTCCTGGCCAACTTTCGGCTGCTGCTGCTGCTGCTGCCGCCGCGGCCCATCGACCAGCTCGAGTATGGGCTGGGCCTGGGCTGCAACGGAAAACGGGGCTCAACACTGACAAGAGGGGGCAGCGGTAAGCGCTGGGTTGACAGACAGAGACGATCGGCGTCCCAAGAGCCTCGTCGCCTGCCTCGAGCGCTCGCGCGACGGGCGAGTAAGTAGTGCACAGACTCGCGGCATCGCGCGCCCAACTCGAATTCCCGGCGGCGGCGGCAGGCAGGCGGGCGGGCGGGCGTGCGGTGAGCAGAACGGCTCTATGGCCACAGGAAGACGCATGGGCAGCCAGCGAGAAGAGCAGCAGGCTGCCAGTGCGCTAGGCTGCTCTCTCTCTCTCTCTCTCTCTCTCTCTCTCTCTCTCTCTCTCTCTCTCTCTCTCTCTCTCTCTCTCTCTCTCTCACACACATCCCCACCCCCGAAGTCCGCGAGAACCAACAGCCGTCGTGCGAACTGGCCCCTGGGACTCGGGGAGCCGCGAGCAATCTGCCCACGGCAAGGGGGCGCGCGAGAACTGCTTTCGCGAGAGTATTCTGGACAGTAACTGAACTGGCGAGCGCTCGAAGAGCAGCCAGACGCGCCAGCGGCGGCAGCAAAGCTGCCAATTCCGGCGCGACGCGGGCGCCTCGCGGACGAGCGAGCGGTCGGCGTGCGGCCGGACCACCGAGCAGAGGCGAGCCGCCGCGCGCCGCCCCACGCGTAACGGACCCAAGGCCTGAGCCGAACCGGAAGATGCGCGCGGCTTACCAAGATCCCCAGCTTCTACGCCGTCGAACGCCGTCGGCATTCTAGTTGAACGAAACGCTCGCCGACTCGCAGTAAGCGAACGACTAGGCAGTTTAGCGAAACGCTCGTCGCGACTGGAGGGCGACGAAACCGGTCCTGCGTGCGTGCACCCGTGTGCAGGCAGGCTAGCCAACCAGAACAGCGCTCAAGACTAGGACCGAATAGCGCGCGAATCAGAGCAGTACCCAGCTACACACGATAAGACGAAATTTGTGGTCGCCGAAAGGTTAGGGGTTTTAGGTCACGTGACAATTGGCGGCTGGCTGGCTGGCATGGTGGCGCCCCGGTCTGTGGCTGGACTTGGTGCGCGCGCGGAGTTCCAGCTTTGACAGTCTCTTATTTATTCGACTAGAGCGTTCTAGCAGCGGTCTTATATTTCCGCAACAGTCATGTCTGGCGTTTTTCATATGGAACTTCACGAGGGCAGCGATCCTCACTAT